>JASEVX010000002.1:415000-490000 GCA_031761405.1 Serripes groenlandicus
GAGAAGATAGAAACATGGTTTGGGTTCTTAAAACGCGTTCTTTTGCTAGCTGCATAGCAACGCCTATCTTTGAAAGGCTACCATTTAGAAAACAAAGGCCTAAATCAAAAATCGTAACTGACACGTTTTTTCTAAATATCTCGAAGTATCAATAACCGAAGTTTCAGCTCTCCACATATAAATACTTTAGGAAAAATTAGAAAAATGGTCTGGGTTCTTAAAACGCGGACTTAAGCTAGCAGCATAGCAACGCCTATATTTGAAAGGGTACCATTTAAAAAGCAAAGGCCAAAATTAAAAATCGTAACGGATCCTCTTTTTTACATATCTCGAAGTATCAATAACCGAAGTTTCAGCTCTCTACATTGAAAACTGTAGGTGTAGATAGAAAAATGGTTTGAGTTCTGAAAACGCGTTTTTTTGCTATCTGTATAGCATCCGGTCTTTTTGAAAGGCTACCATTTGAGAACAAAGTCCTAAATCAAAAATCGTAACGGATAGGTTTTTTCTTAGTATCTCGAGGTATCAATAACCAAAGTTTCAGATCTCCTCATTCAAAACTGTATGAGAAGATAGAAAAATGGTTTGGGTTCTTAAAACCCGGATTTTTGCTAGCTGCATAGCAATGGCTATCTTTGAAAGACTATCATTTGGAAACAAAGTCTTAAATCAAAAATCGTAACGGATACGTTTTTCCTAAATAAATCGAAGTATCTATAACCGAAGTTTCAGCTCTCCACATTCAAAACTGTAGAATAAGATAGAAAACATGGTTTTGGGTCTTAAAACGCATTTATTTGCTAGCTGCATAGCAACGGTTGTGTCCTTAGCCACGAAACTCAAACGTGCGCACCCTGAGCGCATTTTGCACCTATTCACTAAGTGTCAACGAAATCGACCTGTCAGTTTGGGCTGTGGAGCTGTGCTTTACAAATATGTGGACAGACACACACACACACACACATACAGACGGAAAAGCCTGACAATAAGGGATACCTAGCGAATACCAACAGACAAGCCGGTAGGCGACGTGGGGTTCGCCTTTGCATATATATATGAAGAACAAGTGTGATAGGGTCACTATTGTGGTGACTTGGTGGACACTGATGAAAAGTGTGCAGCTTGTAAAAACACTCAAATCAACCATGCGTTATTGTCATGCAAATCAAATGAATGAATGAATGTATATTGTTTTATGGTGCATCGACAGCTAAGGTCATTTAGCGCGCAATTAAATTTAATTATTCATGATCCCTGGGTAAACAAACCAGTACTAGGCTAGAAAATGTGCCTTGTCCAATGCCATGCAAAGACGCATACGTCTACACCCAACCGTTTCGACTTGGAATATTTTGAAAAACTTCCGGCTCTAGCCGGAAACCTGAGATCGGAGGTCAATCACGTCAAACAAATGTGTGCGATTGAAGTCGAAAACGACTGTAAAAATACCTTATCTTTGAAATGCTACCATTTAAAAACACAGGCCTAAATCAAAAATCGTTATAGATACGTTATTTTAAGATATCTCGAATTGTCTATAACCGAAGTTCCAGCTCTCCACATTCAAAACTGTGGGAGAAGATAGAAAAATGGTTTTGGTTCTAAAAACGCGGCTTTTTGCTAGCTGCATAACAACGATTATCTTTGAAAGGCTACCATTTGAAAACAAAGGCCTAACTCAAAAATTGTACAAGATACGTTTTTTCTAAATATCTTGAAGTATCAATAGCTGAAGTTTCAGCTCTCCACATAGAAAACTGTAGGAGAAGATAGAAAAATGGTTTGGGTTCTGAAAACACGTTTTTTTAGATATCTGCATAGCAACAGCTCTCTTTGAAAGGCTACCATTCGAAAACAAAGGCCTAAATCAAAAATCGTAACGGATAGGTTTTTTTTAAATATCTCGAAGTATCTATAACCAAAGGTTCAGCTCTCCTAATTCAAATATGTAGGAGAAGATAGAAAAAATGGTTTGGGTTCTTAAAACGCGTTTTTTAGCTAGCTTCATAGCAATGGCTATCTTTGAAAGGCTAGAATTTGGAAACAAATGCCTAACTATAAAAAAAATCGTAACAGATACGATTTTTCTAAATATATAACCGAAGTTTCAGCTCTCCACATTTAAAACTGTAGGAGGAGATAGAAAAATGATTTTGGGTCTTCAAAGGCTTTGTTTTGCTAGCTGCATAGCAACGGTTGTGTCCTTAACAACGAAACTCAAACGCGCACACCCTGAGTGCATTTGGTACCTGTTCAGCAAGTTTCAATGGAATTGGCCGGTCAGTTTGGGCTGTGGAGCTGTGCTTTACAAATATTTGGACAAACACAGACACACACACACACACACACACACACACACACACACACACAGACGGAAAAACCTGACAATAAGGGATACCTAGCGAATCCCAACACACACACACACACAAGCCGGTAGGCGAAATGGGATTCGCTTTTGCATATATATATATATATATATATATAAATATTATGATAGGCTCACTATTGTGGTGACTTGGTGAACACTGGTGAAAAGTGTGCACCTTGTAAAAACACTCTCTGGTCAACAAACAATGTTTTGTCACCATGCCAAGACGCTTCCGTCTACACCCAACCCTTTCCACTTGGTTGTTTTCGCCTTTGCATATTTCGCAAACTTCCGGCTCTAGCTTGGAAACCCGATCTCGGAGGTCAATGACGTAAAATAACTTTTTGTAGCTCTTCAATAGCTCTATGAGACGGTGCAATAAAATTGCTATCGAATACTACCACTGCAGCGCTAGGGGCGAATGAAGTAAAAACAACTGTAAAAATACCTATTTTTGAAAGGCTACCGTTTGTAAACAAAGGCCCAAATCAAAAATCGTAACGGATACGTTTTTTCTAAATATCTCGAAGTATATATAACCGGAAGTTTCAGCTCTCCACATTTAAAACTGTAGGAGAAGATAGAAAAATGGTTTGGGTTCTTAAAACGCGTTGGTTTGCTAGCTGCATAGCAACGGGTATCTTTGAAAGGCTTCCATTTAGAAACAAATGCATAAATCAAAAATCGTAACTGATACGTTTTTTTAAATATCTTGAAGTATAAATAACCAGAATTTCAGCTCTTCACATTAAAAACTGTAGGAGAAGATAGGAAAATGGTTTCGGTTCTGAAAAATCGTAGCAACGGCTCTCTTTGAAAGTCTACCATTTGAAAACAAAGGCCTAAATCAAAAATCGTAACGGAAACGTTTTTTCCTTGTATATCAAAGTATCTATAACCAAAGTTTCAGCTCTCCACATTCTGAACTGTAGGAGAAGATAAAAAAATGGTTTGGGTCCTTAAAACGCGCCTTTTTGCTAGCTGTATAGCAACGGCTAACTTTGAAAGGCTAGCATTTGACAAAAAACAAATGCCTAAATAAATAAAAAAATCGTAACGGAAACGTTTTTTCTAAATATCTAGAACTATCTATAACCGAAGCTTCAGCTCTCCACATTCAAAACTGTAGGAGAAGATAGAAAAATGGTTTTGGGTCTTACAAGTCGTTGTTTTGCTAGCTGCATAGCAACGGTTGTGTCCTTAACAACGAAACTCAAACGCGCACACCCTGAGCTTATTTGGCACCTGTTCACCAAGTTTCGTTGGAATCGATCCGTCAGTTTGGGCTGTAGAACTGTGACTTACAAATACTTGGACAGACTGACAGACACACAGACAGACAGACGGAAAAGCCTGACAATAAGGGATACCTAGCCTAGTGAATCCCAACAAGCCGGTAGGCATATATATACATATGAAGAATAAGTCTGATAGGGTCACTATTGTGGTGACTTGGTGAACACTGGTGAAAAGTGTGCAGCTTGTAAAAACAATCTCTGGTCAACCAACCATCTTTTATTACAATGCAAACACGCACCCGTATACACCGAACCGTTTCGCCTTGGTATATTTTGCAAACTTCCGGCTGTAGCTTTGAAACCCGAGGTCGGGGCTCAATGACGTAAACAACCTTTTTGTAGCTCTTGAATAGCTCTATGAGATAGTGTAATAATATCGGTCTCATATACTACCACTGCAGCGCTAGTGGCGATTGGATTAAAAAAGTACTGTGTAAAATACCCTATCTTTGAAAGACTACCATTTAGTAACAAAAGCCTAAATCAAAAATCGTAATGGATAGATTTGTTCTAAATATCTGGAAGTATCTGTAACTGAAGTTTCAGCTCTCTACAATTAAAACTGTAGGAGAAGATAGAAAAATGATAAGGGTCTTTAAAACGCGCGTATTTGCTAGCTGCATAGCAATGGCTATGTTTGAAAGGCTACCATTTGAAAACAAAGGCCTAAATCAAAAATCGTAACTTATACGTTGTTTCTACATATCTTGAAGTATCTATAACCGAAGTTTCAGCTCTCAACATTCAACACTGTAGGAGAACAAAGAAAATGGTTTTTGTTCTTAATACGCGCTTTTTTGATAACTGCATAGCAACGAATGGGTCCTTAGCAACGAAACTCAAACGCGCACACCCTGAGCTTATTTGGCACCTGTTCACTACGTTTCATTGGAATCGATCCGTCACTTTTGGCTGTAGAGCTGTGAATTACAAATATTTGGACAGACTGACAGACACACAAGCTGGTAGGCGACGTGGGTTTCGCCTTTGCATATATGTACATATGAAGAACAAGTCTGATAGTGTCACTATTATGGTGACTTGCTGAACACTGGTGAAAAGTGTGCAGCTTTAAAAACAATCTCTGGTCAACCAACCATCTTTTATTACCATGCAAAGACGCACCCGTATACACCGAACCGTTTTGCCTTGGTATATTTTGCAAACTTCCGGCTGTAGCTCGGAAACCCGAGGTCGGAGGTCAATGACGTAAAAAAAACTTTTTGTAGTTCTTGAGTAGCTCTCTGAAATAGTGTAATAAAATCGCTATTGAATACTACCACTGCAGTGCTAGGGGCAATTGAATTCAAAAACGACTGTAACAAAACACTATCTTTGAAAGGCTACCATTTGGAAACAAAGGCCTAAATCAAAAATCGTAACCAATAGATTTTTTCTAAATATCTAGAAGTATATATAACTGAAGTTTCAGTTCTCTACAATTAAAACTGTAGGAGAAGATAGAAAAAATTGTAGGGTCCTTAAAACGCGTTTATTTGCTATCTGCATAGCAACGGCTATGTTTGAAAAGCTACTTTTTGAAAACAAAGGCCTAAATCAAAAATCGTAACTGATACGTTTTTTCTAAATATCTTGAAGTATCTATAACCGAAGATTCAGCTCTCCACATTCAACACTGTAGGAGAACATAGACAAATGTGTTTTGTTCCTAAAACACGCTTTTTTGCTAGCTGCATAGCAACGGTTAGGTCCTTAGCAACGAAACTCAAACGCGCAAACCCTGAGCTTATTTGGCACCTGTTCAACAAGTTTTATTGAAATCGATCAGTCAGTTTTGGCTGTAGAGCTGTGCTTTACAAATATTTGGACAGACAGACACACACACACACACACACACACACACAGACAGACGGAAAAGCCTGACAATAAGGGATACCTATCCTAGCGAATCCCAACAGACAGACAGACGGAAAAGCCTGACAATAAGAGATACCTAACCTAGCGAATCCCAACAAGCCGGTAGGCGACGTGGGATTCGCCTTTGCATATCTATACATATGAAGAACAAGTATGATAGGGTCACTATTGTGGTGACTTGGTGAACAATGGATAAAAGTGTGCAGCTTGTAAAAACAATCTCTGGTCAACCAACCATCTTTTATTACCATGCAAAGACGCACTTGTATACAACGAACCGTTTCACCTTGGTATATGTTGCAAACATCCGGCTGTAGCTCGGAAACCCGAGGTCGGAGGTCAATGACGTAAGGAACCTTTTTGTAGCTCTTGCTTAGCTCTATGATACAATGTAATAAAATCGCTATCGAATACTACCACTGTAGCGCTAGGGGCGATTGAAGTCAAAAATGACAGTAAAAATACCATATCTTTGAAAGGCTACCATTTGGAAACAAAGGCCTAAATCAAGAATCGTAACGGATAGATTTTTTATAAATATCTGAAAGTATCTATAACTGACGTTTCAGCTCTCTACAATTAAAATTGTAGGAGAAGATAGAAAAATTATTAGGGTCCTTAAAACACGTATATTTGCTATCTGCATAGCAATGGCTATGTTTGAAAGGCTATCATTTAAAAACAAATGCCTAAATCAAAAATCGTAACTTATACGGTTTTTTTAAATATCTTGAAATATCTATAACCGAAGTTTCAGCTCTCCACATTCAACACTGTAGGAGAACATAGAAAAATGTTTTTTGTTCTTAAAACGCGCTTTTTTGCTAGCTGCATAGCTACGGATTAGTCCTTAGCAACGAAACTCAAACGCGCACACCCTGAGGTTATTTGGCACCTGTTCACTAAGTTTCATTGGAATCGATCATTCAGTGTTGGCTGTAGAGCTGTGACTTACAAATATTTGGTCAGACTGACATACATACTGACAGACACACACACAAGCCGGTAGTTGACGTGGGATTCGCCTTTGCATATATATACATATGAAGAACAAGTCTGATAGGGTCACTATTGAGGTGACTTGGTGAACACTCGTGAAAAGTGTGCAGCTTGTAAAAATAACCTCTGGTCAACAAACCATCTTTTATTAGCATGCAAAGACGTACACCGAACCGTTCCGCCTTGGTATATTTTGCAAACTTCCGTCTGTAGCTCGGAAACCCGAGTTCGGAGGTATATTACGTAAATAAATGTGTTGTAGCTCTTGAATAGCTCTATGAGATAGTGTGATAAAGTCACTATCGAATACTACCACTGCAGCGCTAGGGGAGATTGAAGTAAAAAATGAGTGTAAAAATACCCTATCTTTGAAAGGCTATCATTTAGAAACAAAGGCCTAAATCAAAAATCGTAACCAATAGATTTGTTCTAAATATCTAGAAGTATCTATAACTGAAGTTTCAGCTCTCTACAATTAAAACTGTAGGAGAAGATAGAAAAATGACTAGGGTCCTTAAATCGCGTTTATTTGCTAGCTGCATAGCAACGGCTATGTTTGAAAGGCTACCATTTGAAAACAAAGGCCTAAATCAAAAGTCGTAACTGATTTCTTTTTTTTTTAATATCTTGAAGTATTTATAACCGAAGATTCAGCTCTCCACATTCAACACTATAGGAGAACATAGAAAAATGTTTTTTGTTCTTAAAACACGCTTTTTAGATAGCTGCATATCAATGAATAGGTCCTTAGCAACGAAACTCAAACGCGAACACCCTGAGCTTATTTGGCACCTGACAATAAGGGATACCTAGCCTAGCGAATCCCAAAAAGCCTGAAATAATGCATACCTAGCGAAACCCAACAAGCCGGTAGGCGACATGGGATTCGCCTTTTCATATATATATATATATATATGAAGAACTAGTGCGATATGGGTCACTAGTGTGGTGACTTGGTGAACATTGGTGTAAAGTATACACCTTGAAAAAAACACTCTCTGGTCAACAAATCATTTTTTGTCACGATGCCAAGACGCACACGTCTACGCCCAACGTTTCGCTATGGTTTTTCGCCTTTACATATTTTGCAAACTTCTGACTCTAGCTCGGAAACCCGAGGTTAGAGGTCAATGACGTAGCTCTTGAATAGCTTTATGAGATTATGTAATAAAATCGCAATCGAATACATCCACTGCAGCGGTAGGGGTGATTGAATTGAAAAACGACTGTAAAAAAATACCCTATCTTTCGAAGGCTAACATTTGGAAACAAAATCCTAAATCAAAAATCGTAATAGATACGTTTTTTCTAAATATCTCGAAGTATCTATAACCGAAGGTTCAGCTCTCCACATTCAAAACTGTAGGAGAAGGTAGAAAAATGGTTTGGGTTCTTAAAACGCGTTTGTTTGCAATCTGCATAGCAACGGCTCTCTTTGAAAGGCTACCATTTGAAAACAAAAGCCTAAATCAAAAATCGTAATCGTATTTTCTAAATATCTCGAAATATCTCTAACCGAAGTTTCAGCTCTCCACATTTAAAACTGTAGGAGAAGATAGAAAAATTGTTTGGGTTCTTACAACGCGATTTTTTGGTAGCTGCATAGCAACGGCTTTCTTTGAAAGGCTAAAATTTGGAAAGAAAGTCCTAAATCAAAAATCGTTAAGTATACGTTTTTTTTTAAATATATCGAAGTATCTTTAACTGAAGTTTCAGCTCTGCACATTCAAAACTGTAGGAGAAGATAGAAAAATGGTTTCGGATCTTAAAACGAGGATTTTTATTATCTGCATAGCAACGAGTTGGTCCTTAGCAACGAAACTCGAACGCGCGCATTCTGAGACCCTATGGCACCTATTCATGAAGTTTCATCGGTATCGGTAAGTCAGTTTTTGCTGTGAAACTAGGTTTTTTGCTTGCTGCATAGCAACGGTTGGGTCCTTAGCAACGAAACTTAAACACGCACACCCTGAACTCATTTGGCACCTGTTTACCAAGTTTCATTGGAATCGGTGGTTCGGTTTGGAAAATAAGTTTTGGAAAATCCTGACAATAAGGGATACCTAGCAAATCCGAATGAATGAATTGCAACTTGAAAGATCTGACAAGGTATGTCTCTGTTTAAAACGATAACTGCCGATTTAAAAGCAATTCGTTATACTCCGTAAGTGGTTTGATACAGTTGTCATGAATTATTTAGATTTTGCGTACTTGTTGGAGTTTTACTTGTTGTCATTAACACGCTGTTCAAGAATATAGTTTAATATTTATCTAGCTTAATTGGTTATGAACAAGTCGGGGGAAGAGTCGGCCTATTGTACTTTAATAGATCACAACTTGTTTGCTAGTCTATAACATCTTCCATTGACACTGTGCAAGAATTGCTCGTTTGATTTAAAATAAATCAACGAAGAAACAAGACGAATGTTTTACACAAAGCATCAAATGGAAGCCGCAATATTTCGTTTCACATGAAGAAATAAAAAGAACAACATTTAAATCCAAAAACATTAGACACATTTAAGCTATAGTTAGTAATGCAGATATAGGTATTTGTAGATTTAAGGATCATGTAAGAAATTGAACCTAGCAGGGTCTGCGTTTTAAGTGAATGAGATGAATAGAGTTAAACTGATCATGAACAGTGACATATAAGACTGATACTAAAGATTAACGGACAAAAGGTTATGATAAATTTCAATTTGTACCAAAGATAATCTACTATTTGTATTGAACACAAGCCCTGTTATGATAAGTTGACAAGTGTTCAACATTATTGTGGTAAATGCCAATCATGATTGCTCATTATGAGCAATTTCTCATTTTCCCACAATGATTTTAATGATGTTTAACCTGACAGACTTTGAAATTATCAAGTACAAAACATAGATAATCTCTAAAAATGATAGTAAGATAATTGAAAAGAGTTTAACTTTTTGTGGCAAATTGAGCAATTGCTCATTATGAGCAATTTCACATTTTGCCACAATTATTTCAAAAGTCGACTGCTTCAGAGGCTCAGAAATGGTATATACTTGTATGAAATGGTTTAAACCGTAAATTGAGAAAATTAAGCTCATTATGAGCAATTTCACCTTTTGACACAATTATTTCAAAAGTCGTCTGTTGCAGTCATAAAGGATATATACTCGTATGTGGGAAAGGGTTCAAACCGTAAATGGAGAAGATTCATCTCATTGTGAGCAATTTCACCTTTTGCTATTAAGATTTCAAAAGCTCGTATGTGGGAAATGGTTAAACCCGTAAATGAAGGAAATTAAGCTTATTATTATCAATGTCACCTTTTGCCACAATGATTTCAAAAGTAGTTTGTTACAGAGGCACAGTAAGAGTATATACTCGTGTGTGGGAAAAGGTTAAAACCGTTAATGGAAAAAAAAAAAGCTCATTATGAACAATTTCACCTTTTGCCACAATGATTTCAAAAGTTGTCTGTTGCAGAGATTCGGTAAGGGTATATTTGTGGGAAAGGGTTAAAACCGTAAATGGAGAAAATTAAGGCAATACATATTTGGTCATAACCTGATTCGGTGTTAATTTAAATTGTTATTGAAGAGAGTTTCCTGTGGATATATCAAGACCCAAAGCATTGAATGGGTATAAACATATGAAAGGTCAATCTCATTAAAATCATCTCCTATTAACGCTACGCATAGGATCTGAGGACAACCGATAGAGGGTCATGTTCAGACGACCTTTCCGCCAGCCAATCAGAACCTTGCTTTCACGTTTTTGAAAGTGAAAGTAAAAGTCTATATTTACCAAAAAAATCTATATTTAGCATGGGATCCCAATTTTCGCATAGTGATTAACACGTGTGTATAGTTCTTATGACGACCACACCATGCGGAAATGAGGCAAAACACCGATACAGTCTTTCCCTGACCATACAGCATTGAAAAGTGTTCTTTGCTCTGGTTTTAAATGGTCTATTTTAAATTTGCTCAACTTCGTCAATTGATGCCATTTTGAAGGTTAAGCCAAACGTTTGTTGAAACGAGTCCTCTGATTGGTTCAAATAAAAATAGCTTGGTGAATTTTAAAAATAGCGATATTGGAAATCCGATAAAACAAGAAGATGAATTCGAATGGATCGCCATCAGATCTTACATTTGGTCAGATCGTGTACTTTAGTCAGATTGATGAAAGGTAAAGGTGTTAACACGAATAGACTGCAAAAACACCACTTTCTTATTGTTTTATCAAAATGTCGAACGAGCAAACGTCTCATTTTCGTTCCCGGTTCAAGCAATTACACCATATAGAAAAGCAGATAAGGAAAAGAGCAGATAACCATAGTATATGTTATGCTTGTTTGAATATAACGGATAAGCATAAGTGTTTATACAACACAGTGACGTAATAACGGCGAGATATAGCGTCTTCTGGAGTTCCTTCCTCGTATTACTACGTAATATATAGGATGAAATAAACCAGACTACATTTAGCGTGCATGTTTTGGTTCTCGGTTTGAGAATTATTGAAACAATAAAGCGTATAAGGCTGGTAACCAATTAAGTAGAATGGTTCTCTATTTTACAGTTTAGACTAGATACAGTATGAATTTTGCGCTGAACGAAAAAATATACATACATTAAATTAATGTACCGGCCTTTGTCTTTTTTTCGTTTAACTTGTAAAACTCACACATGTATATAAAGTGTAAAAAGGATGTTTTAAAAGTAATTTACCTGAAATTAATATACTTAGTAAGGACAAAGAGAAATCCCGATATATGATCACACTGGCAGGTCTAAAATTTCTTTGTGCTATATTTCAAAGCATTCCTACAAACAGCCGCCTACTGGTGACTTCCAACAAACACTTAAATGACATTTAAAAGGCCCTTTAATCAATAAATGAGAACACAATAAGAAAAATCATTTTCTGAACCGTGTTTACAATCATGTAACTTAAACATTCCAAGTTTGGTAATGATACAGCAAAATACTTCTCGAAAACCCGGTAAATTGTATCAATTGTTAGTGAAAACCGACTAGTTTTATATATTTTTCGTGAAAACCAACTATATTTTAACAGTCTTTTTGTGAAACCAACTATGTTTTAACAATTGTTTGTGAAAACTGACATCGTTTTATCAATTGCTCATTCAAACCGACTATGTTTTAATAATTGTTTGTGAAAACCGACTATGTTTTAACAATTGTTTGTGAAAACCGACTATGTTTAAATTGTTCGTGAAAACAGACTGTTTTATTAATAGTTCATTAAACCCAACTATGTTTTAACAATTGTTTGTGAAAACCGACTACGTTTATAAATTGTTTGTGAAAACTGACTTTGTTTATCAATTTTCTGTGAAAACTGACTGTTTAAACCTGTGTCACTAAACAGAGTCTGGTGGTCAAATATCCCATTATATCAATGTTTTGTTGTGTTTTTTGTATTGAAATAATTGAAATAAAGTGGTATCGTATCATATAAATAAAAAAATTATGTATTTGCCTATTTTAATTCATTTTCGAGTGAATATAGAAATGTTATATGCGTGACACGGAAACTGGTAGAGTCTGGTCATTATTAAGCAATACATACAACGTTTTATACAATGTTTAAGTTATAAAAAGTTTATTTGATTTATATGTGTCATATTATTTATTTATTTCATATCATTTCAGCTGATATTCAGGAATATAGTGGAAGGGTGAGGATTTTTAACGACAACAATGTGTTTCGTAAATCAAAATGGCTGACGTGAAAGCTCTGTTTATAATTCGGCCCTAGCGCACATCCTGAACGAGTAATACACTAAATTCTCTCTCTGTTATGCGTCAACTAATTGATTAGGTGTGATCAACATTAGTGTTATAATTATATTATAACAATACCAAGATATTAAATGTATGAAAACTACTAGATTGGAATAATTTTATGTTTGATATGTCATTAACATTAATTAAACCAAATACTTAGAGAGCTATATACTTACTTAAAAGTAATTCGAGTGAAATTAAAGAGAGTGTTTATTTACTATATTCCGCATAAAATAGAATCAAACTAAAAAATATTTGCTTTTTTTTTTTAAATATGCAAAAATATTTTAACTTGAAAAATAAATATATATCCTGATATAGTTCATAAAATGTATTTTGCGAAATATTGTATCCAGGCCACACCACATGGAGGAACTCTCTCATGGCCCAATATTTTCGGATCTAAATTATTATCATTTTTGGAATTTTTATTCTATGTTTTCTTATTTTGGTTACCAAAATAGAGCCTGTGCGTCTGACGAGGACCCGCGCCGTAAAAGACCCTACACTGAGCTCCACTTTTTGGAATTTTTATTCTATGTTCTTGGTTTTATGTACATTCATTTGATAGATAGTCATGGCCAAGCAGCAGCCCCAGCTACCGGCCGTGTCTGCACCACAGTTGAGCGTGCTAGCCTAGGGTGCTCGCAGCGATTATTTAGCATGCAGACATTGCCGACATCGGGCCCAGATGCCAACATTACCCGCGAAACCTATAAGTCAATATAGAGGACTTATTGTTTGTAAAAATTGTTTTATCAAATGTTCGTGAAAACCGACTATGTTGTTTTAACAATTTCTCGTGAAAACTGACATGGTTTCGTCGATACGGAATAGTTCTTAAAGATTGGCCGTAAACTTTAGTATATTTGCACGCCCCTGATTGGCTACACTTGTTACATGGCTGACGGTTTCAAAAACGTTTGCACCTGTCAGATGATTGTGCATGATAAGGTGTACACCATTAAAAAGGCATATAAAAGCTAAAAAGCATATGCTCTATCAGAGTAAGTCATATCTACAATTTATGCTTCGTCACGACGCGCCAATCTTGAACAACTGTGACCGGGCGACCGAACTATGTATGTAAACTTATACATTGAACAAGAATGTGATGAAAGAATATGTGCATTTTATTAAGAAAACTGCCAATGACAGCATATCTGTCATAAACAATATACGATTACATATCTGTGGTGAAAAACCTCCTCAATAACTTTACATTAACGAACAAGAAAGTAGCGACTATAAATACATTGTTAGAATCGGTATGATTGCAGTGTTTAATTTGAGAAATTACATGGGCAAATGGTTGAGTTATATAACTTGAGTTGCATGTTACTTAGCGATCAAAACTGTGAAATTAGCGGATAGGTTTCATATAAAGGACACACCGTCATAGTAAACAGGGACATATAAAAACACTGTGTGTATATGTCTCTGCAGTGAAGAACATTTCGATGGCTCAGCGCAATACTAGGCTAACTCTATTTTCAATTTTTTTACACTAACATATTTTTTCTGTTCTATATGCTGATAAATGTTTCAAAACTAATGATCATATTCTTTTTAATCTGAAACTCTTTCTTAATAGTTTAAAATAAATTATTTGAGTTAACAATAGTTTTGCACTGAAAATCAATGATTTGTTGAAAAAAACTTAGCGCAAAACTAAACCTAAGTCAAGTTAGACATAGTTTTGCACTGAAAATCAATGATTTGTTGAAAAAAACCTCAGCGCAAAACTAAACCTAAGTCAAGTTAGACATAGTTTTGCACTTAAAATTAATGAAATGTTGATCTTTTTTTATGTAAAACCTATACTAAGTCAAGTAAGATATATTTCACCAATTTATTTTGAAGTTATTTTGAAGTTTAAACAATGCAATGAATAGAACATGCTCCATAAGAGTTTTCTTGGACTCTTTCTTAATTGAAAGTATTTATTTGCCACTTATCAGTAATGGCTAAATTATGTTTATATTTAATGACAGAGTGGAAAAGGGTGCAGGAAGAGTTAAAATTTCAATCTTTTGATAATTATATAACTTTATTTTGCCTATTCAAACAGAATGCTATACATCAAAAAAATATATTAAATCTTTGCTACATAAACTGCCTTTTCTGGCACCCAATACAGTATGCCTTTGAAAACAGTGTAGGAAGCAATCTGAAATCTTCCTGTACTGTTTGTCACACTGACAGTAAATGTAACCATTGTTCATTAATTACTGATAAGTGGTGACTTGATGCTTCCAAGTTAGTACAGTCCAAGAAAATGACTATGGAGCAGGATTACCAATATTTATCATAAAATGTTTGATAAAATGGCCCTCAAACTTATTATTCATTGCTCCATAAAACCGCATTTCCTCACATCCAATAAAGCAGGCATTTGGAAGCAATGTAGGAATAGTTGTAGGATAAGAAGGCCTTTGGGAACAGTGAAGGAAATTTAAGATCGCTCGTAATGAGCAATCTGAACCTTTCCTTCACAGATTTTCAACTCTGTCAGTTAATGTGAACATAATTCACCCATTATTGATAAGTTGTAAATTAATGCTTTTGATTTGGTGGACTGTTCAAGAAAATAACTATGGAGCAAACAGTCAAATAGTTATGTTGTTAACTTATTTATTCACAACATATTTGTGAGCATATCATTGTAACAAAAGTACATTATTACAACAAACAGAAACTGTTGTTACTAAGGATTGTTTAAGTACATATTGGTAACAAAATAGACTTACAGTACTATGAATTAGTTGGGAATCTCATGAGAAATGACTGCATAGAATGATGTAATGGGAATAAGGGATCACACCCTACCTACATAAGGAAATGAGCTCTTTGTACTTTTCAAATGTATAATGGAGTAGTCCTTTTGCAATATATTTAGCTCAATATCTTTCACAATCACATTCAGAACAGTGTTTGACTTCTTAATTACTGAGTCTACTGGACCATTGTTATCATACTAAATTTCTGCTATATTGGAATTTTTAGATTCTATTTTGACTCTGTCCAAAAACCTTGTTCATTTCTTAATCCTGATAAACAATTTAGTATTTTGGAAACAGACTTGAAGTAAAAAAAATATGACAAGTTCATTTCCTAAAGCTACAGTCACACGTAAGCCGGACTCAACACAGAGCAACACGGTACACCCTGGATCAATAGATATCTTGATCCAGGATGATCCTGGGTGAAATTAAGTCGCAAAACATCGTCACCCCGGACCCAACACGGCACCTCAACGGATGAACACGGAGCCAACACGGATCTGACCCAGGTACCAACACAGCAGCTTCCTGGAGTTAACACGGTCGCTACACAGACCGTCTCGGACTACCCCGAATTAAAGAATCCTCTTGGCCCGTCCTGGATGACCACAGCAATTTTAAAGAGTTTAAAATTGCCGGGGGGGGGTATCCCTGACCATGACAGACCATCCAGGACTATCCCGGACCCAACACAGATCTGACCACGGATTGGCCAAATTTTAGTACGGGGGGTCGGATGGACTTGGGCTTAAGCATGGTTTGGATTTTTATGACATGCAGTTCTTACAAATTAGTTGTGTACACACTAATTTGACTACTTGCCCTATCAATACAGGCATGGACATAATAATTGTCCTTCTGTGTGTGACTCTACAGTTTGAATAATGATTTGGGCATTTTTAAAATGCTATGTTAACTTTCTGAGGAGAAATATTCAAAGTTCGGAGAAAAAATGTCTTGCAAACCCTAATATTTGTACCATTTAATGACAAAATCCACATAAATGAATTAACTCATTTCTGACTAATGGAACTGGACTGTTTATTACTTTCTTCTTCTGTGAGTAGAATACTTAAAAAGAAACTGCCTTTGTCATATTGCATCTCCTAACTTCCAATTGTTTGGTGTTTAATGCCGCTATCAACAATTATTAACAATCAGTTATATCACATCGTTTCCTGGGTAAATTACAAGTACTACTGGTCAATTCACTAACTAGTCAATAGTAATGCTAACCCTATAGCTTCTACATAGACCCTTCTACAATAATTTCTGCAGACATGCCCAAACCCTGATCCATGACTTTCAAATTGTATTTCACTCTGATCAGCTACTAACTTTGCAGTCTTCCATGTTAATGTCTTCAACTATATCTTCATTTTCAAAATCAATGCACTGTTGTTATTCACTCTCAACAATAGTTGGAACAATTTCTTCAACTTGGACCATTAGTGTTTTGTCAGTTACTTTACTATTAGATCCCCTTTCTACTTTATAACAGTAACTGAGCTCCATTTCATTTGGTGAAACTGTTTTATCAACTAGATTAAATTTTCCTAATGTCATACACCTTTCTACTCAATTCAGTTTGCACCTATTGTTTCTATTCTTTTTCTTTTTGGAAGAATACAATTGGATAAGCTTGATTCTTAGTAAGTTTCATTCAACATTTTCTTCTCAAATTGTGAGAACATTTATTCAATACCAGAAGAGATGTGCTCTAAATCTAACCGTGAGTATAAGACTTCAAGATTTTTGAGAGTTTAGATAATGGGATGTCATCTTCAGATGACATAGCTGTAGCAAGTTCATAGTCATTATGAACAGACATTAAACTATGTTCACTGTCATCATCTAAACTACATTGTTGTAGTTATTCTTCAATCCTTTTGATTTTCTCATCGTTTGTGTCTTTAATTATTTGAATGCCGAGCCCCGGTAGCGACGCGGGCTGTCAATCCAGGGGTTGTGAGTTCAAATCCCGGCTCGGCCAACTTTCTTCCGAGGATTGACAAAAGTCAATGCGACATGCGTCATTCTTCTTCTACCAATGGGCTAAGTCTATGTGGAAAAGCAGGCAGTTGCTTGGGAAGATTGTTGTTGTGTGGAGTACTGGTGTGAGAAAACCAGGACATGCATGAGTAGGTGAACTGGCCGCCGTGATATAACTGAGAAATTGTTAAAAACGACGTTAAATCCCAATCAATCAATCAATTAATTATTTGAAGAATATAGGAATATACTCCTTCTGATATGTCAGAAAGATTATTACTTCAATATCATCTGATTCACTTGTATCAGTACATGTATTCTACACAATATCTACATGTGTGGCTTCAAATGTTATGAGTTCAATTTCTGGGTCCCCCAAACTTGATGTAAAACAGGATCAAGTTTTCAAACTTACAGTGTGATGTGAACACTACATTATTGGTTTCTACCATACTGTTTTTGTTACTTGAATGAGGTGTTACTAAGCATTTCATTGTTAAGAAAAGGATTTGTTTTTTCTTTCTTATGGTTTGATGCAAACTTACATTTATAAGGTTTAACATTTAAAATTGAACCTGCATCAGATTTTAAAACTGCTCCACTGATTTGGAAGATCACTCACAAGTAGATACTCCTCTTTCTGTACACCAGATGAGGCTGTTACTACATTGTAATAAACATTGTTCCCTTTGATTAATATCTCCTCCGGGGCTCATTGTGTCCATTTTGAGGCTTTCTTGATTATAAAGAACATTTCAGTTGCTTTAAAAACACTTTTTTCTATTTAACATGTTTTAAAATAGGACAAAAGAGAGAAACATGTATATGTTTTATACTATTTTTCAGTGCAAAACTATGTCTAAGTCAAGTTAGTGATAGTTTTGCACTAACATTTTTTTTTAAATTTATGATATTGTCGGTGCAAAACTATAGCTAACTCTACTTAGCTATAGTTTTGCACTCAAAAAAAGAATGATTTGACTTAGCATATTTTCTTGAAATTCAAATATCTTGTTAAATACTTAGAATATAATCAAGAACTTTTAAGTGAACCAGGAGAGTTTGATCATTGTTCAAAATTTATAATAAAACCAACTTTGAAAAAATATAGAGTTAGCATAGTATTGCGCTGAGCCATCGATTTGGTCACACGTATTTTAAATGTAGAAGAATTTTAAAGTTATTTTATTTTCGTTGCCATGGAAACCATAATTCTGCATGAATCACAAACATTTGAAGGAATTCTGGTGAGGTCAATGAGAGGATGCTTTTTGTGAAGTGTCATCCCACTCGTTACTGAGGAGAGGATGTTGACGGACGACAGACGCCGGACAAAAGGAGATCACAATAACTAACTTTTCGTGCTCAGGTGAGCTAAAAAAGAAACATCTATCCAAATGAAATAGTAATTGAAATCATGTAGAAAATATTGTGGAAAAAGGCAGTACTAATATTTATATGAGCAAACATGCTTCAGACTTCAGAGGCTTTTGAATTCATTTGCATTATAAAAGGATTAAATGCTCCAGAGAAAACCAATACCTGTGCCGTCCGCATTTTACTCTACAGTATACACCTAAGCTGGCCGCTGTTTCCTTTAAAGGGTTTAAGCTTGCCAAATCAATTAAGGATGCGTGACCATACACTGTTAAGTACCATTGTGTACGAGTGTCATTCCAAACAAATTATAAATGTAACCCCTTTTCCCAATTAACCTATCATATACATTTATGTATTTGTAACTTGCCGGGATGTGTCGATACCGTCATGGTACAATGTGATATATGCACAAATTGGTTTCACAAATCTTGTGTTAATGCACCTGTGGATATTTCGACAACAGATGCGGACTTTAATTGTAACTTTTGTTAATTATTTGGCTATTATAATGATAAGATATGTGATTAAATTGGCAACATTTAGGTTTTTTACTTATAACAGCCTTCAAATACAAATTTGGTTTATACGACGGTAAAGAAAGGTTATGGGAATTAAGAAATTGTTTAAATAAGCAAATTCTCCTTTTCCCACAATGTTTTCAATATATGTTGCTTTTTACTGTTTACACAGCAAGAAAAAAACATTTAACTGATTTGTTATAGATTAGTATTATTGTTGTATATATATATAATTATTAGAAACAAATTAAGATTAAAAGTGTTGTATATATATATATATACTTATTGTTTATTTGTTATTTAAATTGTTCTGCCCCTTCCAAGTACCCTACATAATAGAATGTTGCATGGATCATTTGCCTCGTAGTATGGCACATGGAAAACTGTTGAAAGTTACAAAGTAGAACATGAAAAGGCCAAACAATAACTAGAACCCACGACCCTTCAATCGATTGTAAAGGAGAGGATATACTTGAAGCAAAACCTATGGCTAGTTACTAGCAACCTATTCTATTTTTGCAATGTTTTCAAATTTCGTCCGCTGTAGATGCGTCAAAAGACATTTACTTGTCGGAAAATCAATCCATCAATTCTCGTTATTGATATCTATAGATATGATATAAAGAGGAAAGT
Source organism: Serripes groenlandicus (assembly GCA_031761405.1). Classification (NCBI taxonomy): domain Eukaryota; kingdom Metazoa; phylum Mollusca; class Bivalvia; order Cardiida; family Cardiidae; genus Serripes; species Serripes groenlandicus. Next base: position 434,645 of record JASEVX010000002.1, read on the forward strand.
CGTTAAAACACTTTACAAAGAGATTCCATTTCAGCATGATCTCGATTTTTGATTTAATCTATATCACTGATAAAAGCAATCAAACACATTATATATTTACAAAGAAAACCCCGGATATGATCATATGTAACAAATTATACACATTTGCCCATCTTTAATTAAACATTTTTTACAACAAATCATAGCGTTCGTAGATTTGCTCTATATTCTATAGCGTCCGCATTTTCCCTCTATATTGCATTTGTCCGCATTTTCCCTCTATAATGTATTTGTCCGCCGATCGCGTCCGCACTTTAGATCCTCCCCCCATACCGTTGTATTTATAAATAGAATTCGACGATCACGATTTCTCTGCAAATGTGTTACTCTCATTTTAAATGCATTTTATGACGCACATATTTGTTTTTTTAATTCTTTATACTATATTTATATGGCCGACAAGGCACAAAGAAAATATTTTTAATTCTGTTTTTATCTACATTTTCAATGCGTGATTGAAAATTCAAATACTGTATCTGGAGCTTAAATCGGAAATAGTTCTCCCTGTAGCAGTTCACTCATTGACATTTATAAATCTCTCCGCGTTCATATGAAAAGTTAATTTATTTTGAATTCCATCATTTTTAAATGCGGTTTGATTGTCGCAAAAACATACAAAAAGTATGGTGTAGGACAACAAGAAAAAGACACAGGGGCGCAGATATCACTACAGTTTAGTTCATGTACAAGTTCACTATTCACGAGAAAACCAACATTATGGACTCTGCTTAATGTATCGACACAGACCAGCATGCGCAGTCCAATCCGGACCGACACATTCCGTCTCAGGGGGATAGAGGTAACGAGTAATGATTCCTGCAAACAGAAAATCCAGTTAAGTCGAAAAGTGTCTGTCCGGGTTAGCCCGCGCGACATGCTTACGCTGATGCATTCGATACTTTATGCAGAGTCCACAATGTTGGTTTTCCCGCGAAACGGCTCACATGGTGAATATCGAAATAAAACCTTATCCCTATTCTGCTGAGCTCATACCTTACCCTCCTTCACCCATCCATATTGAGTGTAAATATCATTAAAATCTTGAAGAATCGAGACGACACCATTTTAATCCCAAAAAGATTTCCATTTAATCTCAGAGTTTCACTTTCATATATTGGTATTTATCATGCTTTCATTCATATACAGACAGTTTCAAAGTTATCGGCTTCAAATTCGTTGTATGGGAGAATGCTTTAATAAATGCTTCTGTAATACCAGTTTGTCAAAGATATTAGTTTACTTTTGAAAGTTTTAACTGTAAAAAAATCCATTCCAAATATTTTCTTTTAGAAATATACAAAACCTACAATTAAAGTTAAGTTTTGACCCTTCATTTTACATTTTCACTAATGTTTGGATCACCTGAGCCGAAGGCGTTCCTCTTACTTCGTATGTTCAAATCTTCTTCTTTTAAACTACTGGTCCGATTTCAACCAAACTCCACAGGAATGTCCCATCAAACATTGTTCCAATATTGAGCACTATGAATATATTTGGTTGCAGCAGCTTCAGAAAGGGGGAACATAGCAACACTTAAAAAGTATTTTCCTCTGAATCCGCTCGTCGAATTCCAAGATAAATAGGTAGAAGTGGTACTGGGGTAACCCTCTACAAAAAATATATGAGACATATTGACTGGTGACAATAATACAAACTTTAAAATTCCATTCTTATGGAAGTGCTTGTCTGATTTCAAGATTAATTGATAGAAATATTTTCTTAGTGACCATCTACACAATTAGTTCAAGCCATATTGATTGGCTGAAGAAATAGCATCCTGGTGGGTTCAGACAAGGGGGAAATGAATTTAACATCTCCTCGCAACATTTGACCAATCACAACTACTGCAATATGTATATTCAGTAATTTAGGCCTCTAGCCCATCATACAAATTTACACTTAGAAAATAAGTCCACATGAGTGACATCACATTAAGAGATTGAAGTATAGAAAATGTTCTGTATGCGAGTATCAACAGTACATATATTATAAAACATCGTGACAAAAAGAGAAGCGTTCTTTATGTTCATCTCTACTTTTGTAAAAGGGCTTTCATCTCTTTTCCATAGTTATACCTTCACAAATTTGATATTTCTATATTTAGTTCCATATGTTTTCAAAGTTGTTTGTTGCAATTGTGTTGCACTAAGGAAAGGGTTAATACATGTACATCAGATATGTTACAAAGAAGTTAATATTTACCGAATAGAAAACTAATTTGTTTTTATATCAAGAGTTCATGCCAATAATGCACAATTTACACAACACATACAAGATTGATGTTTAATCTTATAATACAGGAATTGAAAACATATATGGCCTAGCTTATAGTATTTTCCGTATAACTTAACTTCCTGATTTTAAATGACTCTACCAAAAAGTTCTCAAGATTTTTTAAGCATATCGGTCTGGGATCAGCAAATTATTAAATAATTCTTATGTTAAATATGATGATTTCCATTTCGCGTGGAAGTATAAAGTCCTGAGTTCATCATAAGCAGGACATACCATCAAGAAATGGAACTCATCCTCCACCACATGTATATTTCGTTTAAGGCACAAATCACAAAAACGTAAGTTATGATCCATTGTTTGGACGAATCTCCTACTCCATCAGTTATCCACACAAACCCAAAACCATTTTCATGTAATAAATGTTTTATTTTAGTCGCCCATGTATTTCTGCCATTTTCATCGAGATGTCAGAGCTATAATAACATTGCTTTTTGGGTATCTTGTATTTGACATTTCTGTCAGCTTAAGCCAGAATTTAATACATCGTGACATATATGATACAGCAAGAGGATATCTACCACATTCACTTAAAGCAAAACAATCGGCAGTATTTTTATCTGACGCGAAACAGAGAATTGGTTTAATTATCGAATCAAATAATTTGAAGGCATCTTGTGGACTTAAATAAACAAATTCTATTTGTGATCTACAAATACCAAAGCATGCTTGTGCTGATTGATTATTTTTACTTTTTGTCCAACATAAACGTGATGTTAAGGGTGAACTTAACCTTATAACAGGACAGTTTGAATTTCTTTTCCGTTATTAAACCATTTCTCGTTTATTAAATACCACCATTTCGGAAAACTATTATTTTAGTTTGGTCTAAATATAGTTTCATTCCTACTGTCTATGGATAGTTTTCTAACTGCTGCAGTCAGCGAACTACAGTGTCAGACACACAAGGCATTAATAAAAAGGATGAAACTAATCGGTGAGCTTCCACAGCCTTGCCGGGTACCTCTTTGACATTTTATAGGTTTATAAAGAATCTGATATTTTAACATTAAAACTAAGTTGTTGGTACATTGATTTAAAGATGCTCAAACATCAACAATTTCATATATATATATGTCAACTTAGGCATTTACTTAAATACATCCCACCATTCATGTTTTACAAAATATAAGGAAAACAAAAATGGACCCTGGCCCTCTTGTTTATTTTCCTCCTTCTATCTTAAAGATACATTTTCATTTCGCCCAGTTTTCATTTGTCTTTCAATGTTCTTTATGTGTACGAGTATAAAACTATTCTATTATATTTATTGCTAGTCTACATTCGCTTCATAAAAAAGATTTACATTTACAAAACGTGTATCAGACTTGTAGTAAGATTTATGCAGAAATTAGGAAATGGTATTAATTATATAGTTAATGTTATTATATTACTTTAGTCCGGGTTTGAAGCCAGTAATCGAGGATTTTGAATTTTTTTTTCTCGCTATACCCAATTTAAGAAAAGACAAGTTTTATTTCATTCCAGAAAAGTTTTATTTCATTCCGGAAAAGTTTGATATTTTACAATCCAAAAGAAAGTGCTCTATGTTTTCTTTGTACCCACAAGTTGAGCATAGATCACTATCTGATATTTTCCATTTCTTAATATTTTCTTTTATAGCGATGATATTATTTCTTAATTTACTCGTATATCTCAACTGTTTGATTTTGTTTTGAGCACTGTTTTGTAAATCGAATAGAAACTTTGGGTCAGTCAATCTGAGATAAATGATTTGTATTCCAAATAATAAGAGGGTATGGTTTTTCAAAGCAGAAGTTATCTGAGTAAAACGCTGAGAGTTTTTCATTTTGGAAGAATTCTAAGTTAATCAATCGGGTACATGTAATGATTGGAAAAGATACGTGAACCTTGGCAACTTTATCATTTATTATGTTGTTTACCTACAGTCTTCTAATATAGCATGTCAGTTTTTCGTCTCGCGAATGATTTAATTTGTTGAAAAATATTCCGAAAGTTTTCATTACGGTCTTATTGGCACCGGTGCATCAGCACCAGCGCATATTGGTTGTGTTTATAACTATTACTGGTGCAATGGGCTTGCGCATGGGCCGTGTAAATCGTCTTGATCGCGTATGCGCCGTATTTTACCGTCAGCTCTCGGATATTTCCGTAGCAGTTCGTCACTAGACTGGTTCTCGTTCGAGTTTGCAATATAAGATTAAGATTAGTGAACCGGTCTATTTATATGCGAGTAGTTTTTTATAATTAAAATGTAAATTAAAACCATAGTTTTTTAATATTATTTTAGACCCAAATATTCTCCAAATTCCTCAATTACTTTAACGACTGTAACAATTCATGTGATAGTCACACAATTTGCTTACCTGTTGTAGCTGTGTATACTTGTGTCAGAGTCATACTATGTCAATGAGGGGACTGTAACAATTAATTTTATAGTCACACAATGCTTTTACCGGCTGTAACAGTTCGTGTCAGAGTCACACAATATTTTAACCGACGGTAACTCTTCGTTGCAGAGTCACACAATATGTAAACCGACTGTAGCAATTCGTGTTACCGACTGTATCAATTCGTGTAAGTGTCACACACTTTGTGTATCAACCGTAGCTATTCGTGTCAGAGACAAATCAATAAGTATACCGACTAGCTTTCGTTTCAGAGTTACACAAAAAAATGTCAGAATTTCACTTTGTCTATATGATCCATCTCATCGTTTCAAACTCATTAACAATTTCCCACATACAGACACTTGCTGATGCCTCTGCAGCAGATGAATTTTGAAAACATTGTGAGATAAGGAGAAATTGCTCATAATCGGCAATTATACCTTCATTTATAGAGATATTCTGTGTTTTTGTCAATCTGTTTTCATAGTCGTCTGTTGCAGATTTGCTGTATGAGCGAAAGGGTTAAAGGTTGTTCAATGATGCATTGCCATCAAGATATTTCAGATACAGTAAATAATAAATCCACCTGTTAACAATCCATTTAATTTCACGCCATACACGTCATTTGTGCACCTGTGGAATGTGTAACGAGAAGCGTAAATGTTTGCATCAGGGATCTAGCTGTTAGAAGTTCATCATTTGCAAATATTTAATTCATGTTAAGGGATATGTTAAATGCTGAGTAACAGTACTCGTTAGAACTTTACAATTGTTACTCTTGTCAGGTAGGGTTGGGAAGTCGCACTCTGGTAATAAATAGTTTACCTTTTCGAATTTGTGTTGTTCTGTGTTCTGTTTGTATTGTTTTAGTTCATAATGTGTCACGTTTATGCTGGGAAATAGACCAATAGGAAAATAAAAATATCTTTGTGAGCTCGAAAATATTATTTTGATGGATTAACGATAAACTCATTGTAGGTACAACACAGTGATGTTCTAATATCGTACGCTTCATATTGGTTAAAAGACGTATCGAAAAGGAAAACTGTTTTACGGATATCCGATCTTAAGCTGTTTTTTTAACACGTTCTTTAGCTGCTATTTAAATTTGATTGTTTCATCAGTGGGTCACCAGTTGTTGTTGTTTAATTTTATTCGTTTCAGAATCCCATGAAAAATATCTATATTGGGTTTTGAATATATATTGGATGTCCATATTGTGTTTCGATCTTTTATTAACGTTTATTATCATTATCTAACTGTTAGTCACTGCTTGTCTGAAAGCACAATATGACAAAAAGAAGAGAATATCCAGACCAATAAGTTCGTATTTGCCTCACAAAGTTTGTAAACGTTTGCTGCACTAGATACTTCCAAATACTTTTATTAACGTTTATTATCATTATTTAACTGTTAGTCACTGCTTGTCTGAAAGCACAATATGACAAAAAGAAGAGAATATCCAGACCAATAAGTTCGTATTTGCCTCACAAAGTTTGTAAACGTTTGCTGCACTAGATACTTCCAAATATGTATTGTTTCAGATGGAATCCTAAACTTAATAATATTAAGTACTTCGTAATTGGTCATATATGTATTTTTCACATTCCTGATAACTATAGTTAACATGCGATGCTAATTTGTTGTAAACATGTAACACCCGGAAAGTTGGAAGTTTAACTTTGATACGGTATTCAACATGCGAGAAAACCGGGAGTGTTTTCCTTTTCCAACAATGTTCATAAAAGCAAGAATAACTGGGATGATACAAAGAAAAGATGAATAAATAATGATTAACTACAGAATGATATATTTGAATTAAGTAGCATTTGTAGCAAACGACTTTTGAAAACATTGTTGAAAACGATAAATTGGTCAGGAACACTTTCTTCTTTTCCTGCAATATCGGAACTTGATTATATAACAGCAATTGCAATAAATTAATTTGTATTATACTTAACTGTCGTCTATAGAACATTATTCTCAGGCGGGTAGCTGCCTTTACGCGAGTACGCGGCTGAATCCACATGATTCTGACAAAAAGAATAAAACAATCAGCCAAAGTTTCAGTATGCGTACTTGACTACATGCTCATATTAAACGTTCCTTGCCGTTTCTATACTAAATTATAAAAGCCCTTATAGCATATGTGGCCCCGGCTCATATTTTCCCGGTCAGCAGCCGAGAGCTCGCTTGAAACAATGCCATCATTTCGCCATAAGCGCAGGTAGACGGCGGGACCTACCTTATAGCACAATTGGCCCTGGTTCAGATTTTCCCCGGCCAGCAGCCCAGTGCTCCCCTAATACACGCGGCGAACTCTGCGAGAAACCCGCCGGCGTTCCACTCCCGTAACAAAAAAAAAGAACAAAGTGTTCCACTTCGGTGACAAAACAGAGTGATCAGCTCCGTTGACAGGGGCCTCTGGGCTAGAGAGCTTCTCTAATACAAGCGGCGGACCCTGCGAGAAACCCGCCTACTAAAGGCCAGCGTTTCACTCCCGTGACAAAAAAAAGTGTTCCACTCCGGTGGCAAAACAAAGTGTTTCTCTCCGGCGACAAAACAAAGTGTTCCACTCCGCTGACGGAGGCCTCTGGGCCCAGAGTGCTCCCCTAATACACGCGGTGGACTCTGTGATAAACCAGCCTTCTAAAGGCCGGCGTTTCACTCCCGTCACAAAAAAAAAAGTTCCACTCCGGTGACGAAACAGTAGATCTGAGTATTATTAATATAATCGTGGCTCGTATTTGTTTGCTACTTTAGCTCTATTTTAGAGAATACAATCTGCCGAAAAAAGGGTTTATTTGTTGATATATGATCCTAAAACTGTCCATTTTCCAGTACTAAATAAAGCACCTCAGAACACCTAGAATGCACCAGATTGCACTTTTGTTTCAAAATTCGTTCGAGAGGGCATGCTCCGGACCCTCTTGCACATTTATAAAAAAACAAATGAATAGAGCGCTTGCTACGCCCCTGATTCTGATAGACTAATACAAATGTTCAAACATGTTTTACTTTCATACATTACAGACACGAACAATAAGAATCAAGCTAGAAATATGGAGGTCAAGGTCTACGTGTTATTACTTGTGTCTAGTTCCGTCTTATTTTCGACACTATTCGCAGAGGCATCAAACGTCAACCGTATACAAGCAATGGTACACTCTGAAACAATCAGGCGGACTATTGATATTTCTATTGTGAATACATCCCTCACGGCTAAGGGCTTAATTCAGTGTTCATACATCTGCATGAGACGACTAAGCACCTCTCTCTATTTCGACGAAATACAACAGCAGTGCCATTGTAACTCGGAAGTCGATACGAGCACGGGATATGACGTCACACAACCGGAGATGATTTATGGGACGTTTGGTCCAATAACTAAAGTAAGTTTAATGTTTTAGCTCAACCGACGACAAAATACCAAACATGAACAATAAGTAGTGGCATCTTCGTTCGTCGTTCGACATGATTCTGTTGTTTCCTATTTTAAAAGACAAATTTTAATCAAAGTTCGTTTTAATGTATTTAGTGAAAAGATAGCTGGAAGTATTCAGTTCATTGCAAAGCTAAGGTTTCCATTGCAACTACTGATATTCAATGTGATCTATTGCATACGAACGTCCGCCAGGTTACTTTGTAACAATATGTTCAAACATCGTAAAATATACTTTGAAATGAAAATGTACTCCTCTTATAAAGGTACTGTCAAATAAACTAGAGTCCACCATAAGAAACAGCGAAGACTATTTCAATTATTACATAAAGCCAAAGGTAGGCAAATCAGTTCGAATTGGGTTTCGGTTTAGCGGTATTTGTAGGCATAGTTTATTTGGAAGAAAAGATATATTTGAAAATATACAAAATAAGCAATATGGTACGATATTAAGACATAACCTCACCATAAGCTATATTCATGGTGATACATAATATTATATAAATACGATTCCTTTCGAAAACATTCTTAACAATTTATAGGCTAGTAAGTGTATAGATAACATACTTGCGATACACAATTGTGATTTTAATTTGTATTGAAAGATCATTTGGATGTCGGGATTTTTAAACATAATCTTAATGTGTTGATGAACCATGTTTTCACTGTTCATTTTGACAATCCTTGGTTTCAACCTAGAACATGTAATATATCAGTTATTCATTTGTCAGGTTTCGATTGATTGCATATATCTTACAGGAATCAGACACGGGTGATGTCATCAAACGGGAGGTCATACCACACAGACGGGACTGTCTGGACCTGTACAACGATGGCTTTACTCAAGATGGTGTATACACGATATTGCCAACAGGAGGGACAGCTAGCGATACCTGGTGTGATATGGCAGACGGCGGATGGACTATTTTTCAAAGAAGATTAACCGGCGATGAAGATTTTTACCGAGGTTGGGAAGATTACAAAGCTGGCTTTGGAAATCCAGCCAGTGAGTACTGGCTGGGACTTGAATCCGTCCACCTCCTTACACAACAACCGAGCAAGCTGTCTATTGTCATGGTGACATTCGGGGACGTTACTCCTACAGATTCTGTATCAAACTTCTCATCGTTCTCCCTGTCTGCCGAGAGCGATAACTACCGCCTATCTGCTGATGGGTACTCCGGTACATGTGAGGATCCATTCTACAACGATCACGACCTATGGAATGCTTACAACAAACCATGGACGACCATCGACAGGGACAACGATGACGCATTGAATTACAATTGTGCCATCAAACATTTGGGGGCTTGGTGGCATAATTATTGCTTTAATACCAATTTAAATAGCTACTATCAAGGAGGCTACTTTTCTGGGTTCGGAAATGGCATGGTATCAGGATCGTGCTGGGGTTTCAATTACTCAGTGAAAATGACTGTCATGAAACTCCGGCGAATTTGATTAGCCAAGAACCGGGTTCCAGGCCAAATATTATATTTGGTTGGCAGGATTAAAACGCCACTTATACAAAAATCTCTCTATGTTGACTTAAAAATAATGATATTAATAATTTTACTTACTGTAAAGAAAGATAGCTTAAAATACTGCATTTTATCTGTTTCAACATCTTAATGGAATCTGTTATTCTTTCCATGGTTAAATTGGATAAAAAATATATTACTTTCATAGGGTGTAAGCTCTGAAATGCACTTCGTCATTCTATTAGAAAAAGTTATACACTTTCGGATTTAACAAATAGTGATGAAGGACATAATTTTATGTCATAGATTGTCATCTAGTCCAATTCCTTTATAATTATCTGAGATTTACATCTAGTCATTGTTCACGCCTCTCTTAGTCAGAAAATCTCTTGCATTGGAAATAGGGAGCGTTTTCCCTTTTTTGTGTCATCCTTGATATTGATATGATTGACATAACACTTACACATGCATGTTATTTTTTATGGTCTATAGGTATTCTTTTGTATTCTTAGAGCAATGTTTATCTAGGAGAACTAATTAAATATTGATAATTCATAACAGTTACCATTTCCAGGATTTTTCTTTAAAAAACCTGCAATGTGTTTCTAACTAGTATGTGGTATGCTTGTTGTCTATAGCGTATTATCGTATATTGTCCTAATGACCTTGCGTGCACATTGTATTCGAACCCATTTTTTCAAAATTTCAAAAGTCGTTATAGTTATACTCCTCTAGGTTGACTGTCTTGCGTGTTTCCTGTTATTATATATCAAACCGCAAGCGATTCAATTTAAAACAGGGTAGGCAAGGTCCACTACGTCCGTAAGTATCCACGCTATGATTTGGGAAAAGGATGACGCACATATCTTAAGACCGGTAATATAGAACTTAATACATATCGTTTTTAAATTGATATAATGGAACAATTTAAAAATAGGAAAAGAATAAAAAGTTATTGGAAGGTAACGTTTACATTTAACAGCGTTTTCCACATTACAATCTGCCTGAGATATACTCAACTTGGTTTGAAAATGTCCAGCCAAAGTATATATCTATCAGAATTAAGACATATCTATTAGCAATAAAGCAAATGGTAGCAGTTAACACAGGTCAATCATTCACTTAATACAAACATCTCTCATGATTCATTCAACACATTTCTTAAATTTACATTTTATTTCAGCTCGCTTTCATTTTCAACCAGTCATGGAAAGGAAGAGCTGGTCATTGCTTATATCACCATTTCACTTATTTTGATATTTTGCTTACCCTAGCGCCAAATGCGCGTATGCGCTATTGTGATCAGTCACTGTCCGTCGTCGTCGACGCCTGTCCATCCGTTCACATTTTCCTACAAACTTATTGAAACAACTTCTCCTCTGAAGGCTATGAACAAGGGATTTCCTGGTGCATTCGGATTTTCTAAAATAGAAAATGAGAATCCCTTCTGATGTATTGTCCTTACACATGCATACTACTGATTTGCATGCCATGACCTTTTTAGAGATATATGGAAAATGAGTGGGTACCGTTGGGTAACATACTCTGAAACAGAGTAGGCAAGATCCACTACGTCCGTAAGTATCCACGCTATGATTTGACAATAGGATTACGCACATATCTTAAGACAGGTAATATAGAACTTAATACATATCGTTTTTAAATTGATATAATGGAACAATTTTAAAATAGGAAAAGAATAAAATGTTATTGGAAGTTAACGTTTACATTTAACAGCGTTTTCCACATTACAATCTGCCTGAGATATACTCAACTTGGATGAGTTTGAAAATGTCCAGCCAAAGTATATATCTATCAGAATTAAGACATATCTATTAGCAATAAAGCAAATGGTAGCAGTTAACACAGGTCAATCATTCACTTAATACAAACATCTCTCATGATTCATTCAACACATTTCTTAAATTTACATTTTATTTCAGCTCGCTTTCATTTTCAACCAGTCATGGAAAGGAAGAGCTAGTCATTGCTTATATCACCATTTCACTTATTTTGATATTTTGCTTACCCTAGCGCCAAATGCGCGTATGCGCTATTGTGATCAGTCAATGTCCGTCGTCGTCGATGCCTGTCCATCCGTTCACATTTTCCTACAAACTTATTGAAACAACTTCTCCTCTGAAGGCTATGAACAAGGGATTTCCTGGTGCATTCGGATTTTCTAAAAAAGAAAATGAGAATCCCTTCTGATGTATTGTCCTTACACATGCATACTACTGATTTGCATGCCATGACCTTTTTCGAGATATATGGGAAATGAGTGGGTATCGTTGGGTAACATACTCTGAAACAGAGTAGGCAAGATCCACTACGTCCGTAAGTATCCACGCTATGATTTGACAATAGGATTACGCACATATCTTAAGACCGGTAATATAAAACTTAATACATACCGTTTTTAAATTGATATAATGGAACAATTTTAAATAGGTTTCAATTTTGTACCATGGCATTGCGTAATCGAATAGGGAGCAATCAACATTATTATTGTAACGAAAACGTCTGTAACATGTTTGAAAAAAAAAAGACTTTATGAATCAATAAATCGTATTAACTGATTTAAGAAACAACAAAGTACAAAATACGTATGTCTTCTACCGTTATTACAAAACTTTAGATACATTTAATGGGTATTTAATAACTTTTCCCCAACTTTCTCGGCTACGCTTTTATAATAGTTTGGTTAGAGGCCCTGACGACCCGATTTATCAAAGCTCAGAAAAAAGTTCATTTTCCCCAACTTCCTAGGTACGCTTTTGTAATAGTTTGGTTTACGGTCCAGGTGACCCGATTCATCAAAGCTCTGAAAAAGGTTTCGGGGGATGATTTTGCCTATTTATAAAATTGTTGTATTTCTAAACTTAAAACGTTCCTCCTCATACAGTTTGTTCATTCAGACCATTGTATTCTTGCTATATGTTGAGTATGCATGTAAACTTTTTGTTTAATTTTTTAAATGCTCAATTTTGGAATAAATATCTTTAAAAACTTATTAAAATTACTTTGTATGTTGTGTTTATATACTCCCGTTTGTGTTATCATTACTCTGGTAAACTGAAAGGAGAATATACTTCCCCTTCTCCTTCCACAGCTTGTGGCACACTTAACTTATAACTTGAGGCATTAAACCGTAAGTTAATGTCTGTTAATATTTCAGCAATTAGTTTTTTTTTATCTACTTGATCTAGTTAGAGCAGATTTAAAACCGTTTATTGGTAAAAATTAAGAAGCTTCAGCTTGTATGACACATTATAGATGCAGTCAATGTTAAGCAAACTTACAGGTATAATCTTGTCATTTCTAGACTGAACTTCATATGCTAAATATCACATATATCTTAGCATATAAAACATCTAATCCCTACGTCAAGATTGACCCTTTTTGCTCTTAATAACATTTAATTATAGACTATGGTAGCCAGGTGAGCAATATAGGCACATCTTGGCCCCCTTGTTTAAAACAAAGGGACATTTGGCCTTCTTGTGCAAAATATTTAGATCCTGTCTGTTTGCACAGGTTATTTAAATGTACTGAACTGCATCTGATTCCTTTAAGTCATGCTTCAAAAACATGGCCGACGTATGTGATGCTTTGCATCAAAATTCGTCTGGTATTCAATATGCCCAGCCAATGTATATTTCTATCAAACTTAAGACATATGTGTTGGGAATCAAGCAAATAGTAGCAGTTAACATCGGTCAATCATTCGCTTAATATAAACATCTCTCATGAGCAAATCCACACATTCCTTAAATTTACATTTGATTTCATCTCGCTTTTTATTTCAACCAGATGTTTTCAATTTTGAAGGGTATTAAAAAAATCAAGTCATGGATAACAAAAAGTAACAGTCTGGGAAAGGAAGAGCTGGTCATTGGTTATATCACCATTTCACTTATTTTGATATTTTGCTCACCTGAGTGCCAAGTACGCATCAAAGCTAGTGTGATCAGTCACTGTCCGTCGTTTTCGACGCCTGTCCATTCGTTAACATTTTCCTACAAACTTCTTGAAATAACTTCTCCTCTGAAAGCAATGAACAAGGGATTTCCTGGTGCATTCGGATTTTCTAAAAAAGAAAATTAGAATCACTATTGATGTTTTGCCCTTACACATGCATACTACTGACTTGCATGCCATGACCTTTTTCGAGATATATGGGAAATGAGTGGGTACCGTGGGGGTAAATTACTATGAAAATTGAGTTTAAATGTTCTGCAATAATTGTTCATATTTTAAGTGTAAACATTGTACTGACTTTTGTTGTAGAAAGAAGTGGGTTTAATATCAACAAAATGAATGTATATGTTTCTACTTGCTTTATAAACAAGGCTTGACAAAAATTCAATCAATCGAATCATTTGAAATGTCAATGTTTTAACGGACCAACTTTACGCAAAAGATGTACACGTTTTTAAAAGGCGCTACAATTTACTCAAATGAAGTGTACATAATGGAAATACATTGTCATTTATATAGACATTAAATGGTTTAGCTCTTCTACAATAAGTTATCTGCCATTGAATTAGTATATATTTAGTATTTAAACAGCAATACATTTTCACATGTTGCAATGGTTTGTTAATTTAGATTTTTTAACTTCCGTTAAGCAAGACATAATCGCCATAATGGAAATTCAGTGTATTTGTGTGCATGTGAGCACGTGTGCGTTCGTATGTGCGTGCTTTCGTCTGTGCGTGCATTCCGAACTCATCAGCACTACAACTTTTACATGGACAATTGTATACCAACTAAACTCTTAACATTTCCGTGTAAGAGTTACATAATGTGTATACTTACTGTAACAATTCGTGTCAGAGTCACACAATATGTATTCCGACTGTAAAGGTTCGTATCAGAACCACACAATTTATATACCGACTGTAACAATTCGTGTCAGAGTTAAACAATCTGTATACTGACTGTAACAATTCGTGTCAGAACCACACAATGTGTATACCGACTGTAACAATTCGTTTCAGAACCACACACTTTGTATACTGACTGTAACAGTTCATTTCAGAGTCACGCAATCTGTATACTGACTGTTAAAATTCCTGTCACAACCACTCAATCTGTATACTGACTGTAACAGTTCGTGTCAGAGTCAGACAATCTGTTTACTGACTGTAACAGTTCGTTTCAGAGTCATACAATCTGTATACTGACTGTAACAGTTCGTTTCAGAGTCATACAATCTGTATACTGACTGTAACAGTTCGTTTCAGAGTCACACAATTTGTATACCGACTGTAACAATTCCTGTCACAACCACTCAATCTGTATACTGACTGTAACAGTTCGTTTCAGAGTCACACAACCTGTATACCGACTGTAACAGTTCGTTTCAGAGTCGCACGATTTGTATACCGACTGTAACAGTTCGTTTCAGGGTCACACAACCTGTATACTGACTGTAACAGTTCGTTTCAGGGTCACACAACCTGTATACTGACTGTAACAGTTCGTTTCAGGGTCACACAACCTGTATACTGACTGTAACAGTTCGTTTCAGGGTCACACAACCTGTATACTGACTGTAACAGTTCGTTTCAGGGTCACACAACCTGTATACTGACTGTAACAGTTCGTTTCAGGGTCACACAACCTGTATACTGACTGTAACAGTTCGTTTCAGGGTCACACAACCTGTATACTGACTGTAACAGTTCGTTTCAGGGTCACACAACCTGTATACTGACTGTAACAGTTCGTTTCAGGGTCACACAACCTGTATACTGACTGTAACAGTTCGTTTCAGGGTCACACAACCTGTATACTGACTGTAACAGTTCGTTTCAGGGTCACACAACCTGTATACTGACTGTAACAGTTCGTTTCAGGGTCACACAACCTGTATACTGACTGTAACAGTTCGTTTCAGGGTCACACAACCTGTATACTGACTGTAACAGTTCGTTTCAGGGTCACACAACCTGTATACTGACTGTAACAGTTCGTTTCAGGGTCACACAACCTGTATACTGACTGTAACAGTTCGTTTCAGGGTCACACAACCTGTATACTGACTGTAACAATTCGTTTCAGGGTCACACAACCTGTATACTGACTGTAACAGTTCGTTTCAGGGTCACACAACCTGTATACTGACTGTAACAATTCGTTTCAGGGTCACACAACCTGTATACTGACTGTAACAATTCGTTTCAGGGTCACACAACCTGTATACTGACTGTAACAATTCCTTTCACAACCACTCAATTTGTATACAGAGTGTAATAGTTCGTTTCAGAGTCACACAATTTATATACCGACTGTAACAGTTGATTTCAGAGGCACACACTGCATATACCGACTGTAACAGTTCGTGTCACACCCACACAATGTCTTTACTGATTTTAACAGCTTTTGTCAGATTCACAAGTGATTCAACCAAACGTTTGGGATTGCATGCCCCGAGAATATTACGAACAACCCCGCCCTCTAAGAATTCAGATCCGGGGGATATTGATTAATTACATATGTTTGGAGTTTACAGTATAGTGAAATGGTTATAATGAAGCAGTGCATGTTTTAAACAATCCTTTTAATAATCTCTCAGTCTAATTATACTATGACGTGGCTATAAACTGATTACTATGATAATGCAAGTGTGACACTCTGATGGCTTCTATAACGAGTCTCCGATGTAAATGTCCTTTTTAATAGTGCTTTTACTTTACTCAATAACTGTATGATTTCTGTTTTGACTTTTGTTTAGCTAAAAGTCACATGAAACCTTACATTCAGATATTTTTTAAGCACAAATACTATATAAGAGATTCAGAAGCAGCCATCCAAGAAATAGTCTGACCGTAATACATTTGTGTTAAGTACATATTACAGAATATCCCGATATCCGACTGCCCGATGTAATACAGATTGATTTAATACAGATTGATTTGGACCTTCTATGAATGAACATTTTCTAGTGTAGTTTTCTTGTGGCCTTGATATGTATTCTCATCTATGATAATATGTTAATATCATTAAAGTTTAAACTATTCACGTCACAAACAGCGTTTGAAGTACGGCGAGTAATAGAGCTGGTTGATCGCTTTCACATTAAACGTTTGTCAACCAGTCACCATGGCACCATGAAATATATTATTTCTATCTAATGAGACCGTGTGAAAAGTATTTGCTTTGGCAAATGCGAACAATAAAGATTCGTGCGAACATGAACATACGCACAGCCCTGCAAGAGTCACCACAAGCAGCATACATCACTTATAAAGTTATAATACAATATAAACGTATTTATGTATATCAGCCGTTCCACGAGAAAACCAACAGTATCGACTCTGCGTAATGTATCGACCCTAATCCGTCTCAGATAGAGGTAAACAGTAATAATTCCTAAATACAGAAATCCACAGGAGGCGAAAAGTGTTTGTCCAATTAAGCATCCAGGTCGATACGTTCGAAGAGTCCACACTGTTTGTTTTCTCGTGGAACGGCTCGTATTATGTTTGACAAAAATCTGGAGTGGTAGTGGTATCATGCAAGATTCTCATTTTTCGACTGGTCCGTACACAATTACTATATTCGGCTCAAATTAATATGAGAATTACCTTTTCACCATATGTCTATTATCAATTGACGCAATAAACCATAACAATAATGACTACAGGTTAAACAAGGGTGATCGGAAATTAAGCAGAACAATTGTAAAACAGTAAAGGTTCTATTTCCGATCCGGGGATTTTTTTTTGATTTTGAACGTTATCTTAAACAAAAACTTGTAAATAGGAGAAATGGGATGTAATCTTGTAATTTATTATTTAATAGTGCTGCTGTTTTTGTGTTCTTTTTTCCCCAAGAATATCTGTTCGCTGAAAATATGTACTTAAAATGTATTTGTTCATGCATGCACTTTTAGGGTATACAACTATACAATACATATATATGAAATGGCCAAAGACGATCACATATAGACTGTTTTAATTGTTCTGGTTAAAGTTTTGTATGCAACTACATAGAGTCCATATATACATATTTTTGAAGGGATTATCTTTCAATCTTAAAAAAGACTTTCAAAATGTTTGACAGTAGGAATCATTTTGATGATAAACAGAGCAAGCTTACATGAAAATCATAAAATTTAAGCCAATAGTCTGGTATACAATATCATGCAGATTATGGATCATTAAATTTTATATTTAGAAATGGTCTGGCCATTTAAGTTAGTAAATAACCTTGTTTGTAATTCCAGAGAAATTAATGAAATTTAGTTCATTGTATGTTTTTATTCTTATTAAAAATGTCTGAAAGTTAATTGGTGTCACGAGAAAAAAAGATGTAAATTTTGAATTTGGCTCTTATTTCTGATGCACTGGTTATCGAGACAGAATCTATAATATATATTCTTTGTGCACAATATTAACTTACTTGTGGGAAAATTCGGACAACTTCACTCCTATTAAGATATGCAAATCGCGGTGCGACAAAGACCAATGAAGAATTTACATATTGACCAAAAAGTTAAAAATGAATAAATATGATATAGCATTAATTGCAATTTAATTTCAGAAGATAAACAATGGCAGATCTATTTGAGTTATGCAATTTCTTTAAAAGGACCGAATGGATCATATAATTTCCAAAGATCTACCAAACAATATCCGGATTAAGCAGAGAGCAGAGAGCCTAAATTGAACCATATTTAGTGACCTACATATTGTAGCATTCAATATAATTTGTATTTTTCTATCATTATTGACTTCTTGCCATTCACCAATTTATCAAATTTAAACGTTTGCACATTTTCCTTCATATGTGATTTTTATGTGTCTTTGAATGTATGCCTATCTAAATATATGTATATCTGAGTGCATGTCTATCTGTATTTATGTCTTTATGTTTATGTATATATGTATGCTCGTCTATCTCTCCGCCTATCTGTTGGTGTAACTGTTAATCTGCCTGTATGCCTGTACGTGTGTATGTCAATATGTATGTTAATCTGTATATGCGTTTGCATGTCTATTTGTCTACGTATTTGAATACTATAGAAAACGACGTTCAGTTCCACAATCTATCAAATGAAATAATTCATGCCCAATGAAAAGCAACTCTTGTCCTATTTAAACACCTTGTATTCATAAAGATTTACTTCCCTTTACCTAAAATGGCAAAAAAAGTTGCAGGTAACTCGCAGTACAATTCCACAATCAATTAAGTAATATCAGAGACATTGTCTCTGGTAATACTATTCATGCCCATGGAGAAACAAATGTTGTCATATGTATACACATTGTATAAAGATTTACTTTCCTTTACCTAAAGTGTTGCATGTCACGCTCGCAGTAACTCGAAGTCGAGAGGGACCCATACATTACTTCGAGTTATCAGCGTGATATATTTATGTCAAATCCATGTACATGTTTGTTTCAGCTTCATAATTCATTCTATACTTAAACCTTTCCCACATACGACATATCTGCAGGAGACGATTTAAAAAGCATTGTTACAAAACCCTGAAGATGGTAAACCAGACACTCCAAGAAAGACACTCCAAGAAAGACACTCCAAGAACGGACACTCCAAGAACGGACACTCCAAGAAAGACACTCCAAGAAAGACAAACCAAGAACGGACACATCAGGAAAATCCAAATGCGGACACTCCAAGAAAGACACTCCATGAACGGACTCTCCAAGAAAGGACACTTCAGGAAAGAAAACACAAGGACGGACAAACCAAGAACGGACACATCAGGAAAATCCAAATGCAGACACTCCAAGAAAGACACTCCAAGAACGGACTCTCCAAGAAAGGACACTTTAGGAAAGAAAATCCAAATACGGACACTCCAAGAAAGACGCTCCAAGAACGGACACTCCAAGAAAGAGAGACGTTTCTAGCAATGTGATTGTTTTCTTCTTGAAAAGTATTGTATATCTTTTCGTGCTATGATTTTGTATATACCGTTTGTGCCCCCTTAGTTGGAGCATACCTTATGCAGCTGTACTTTTGCCGTATGTCGGTGATACTGTTATATAACTGCAATGTTCTCTTGTTGAATGCGCAATATATATACACAATACAATATATACAATACAATACAATTGAAACCCCGTAGACGTGTTCTTTTAAATCTACCACTTTAGGTTATCTCCACTTCAGATGCGACACCTCAAACGGGTTGCAAATATTCGTATTGCTCAGGGTGACAGACTTTGCCATCAAAAAGATGCCCGTCACGTCATGAAACCCAAACCTGCAAAACATATAATTTGACGACATCGAGAACGTGTAAACTGGACTCCGCTCAAACCTTCGAATTTTCCCGCCAACAATTCAGTGCAAAATGATATCAGTTAATAGGTGCGTTTTCATTTCGGAATAAATCTCGATTGATTTCAATTGATTTCAGCTCCATGCGACTCCTGCGCAGAAATCATTGAAAAAGTGTTTTCAAACATTTTCCCCAAGGGTAGAGTGTCCGTTCTTGGAGTGTCCGTATTTGGATTTTCCTGTTGTGTCCGTTCTTGGTTTGTCTTTCTTGAAGTGTCCTTTCTTGGAGTGTCCGTTCTTGGAGCGTCTTTCTTGGAGTGTCCGTATTTGGATTTTCTTCATGTGTCCGTTCTTGGTTTGTCCGTCCTTGTTTTTTCTTTCCTGAAGTGTCCTTTCTTGGAGAGTCCGTTCTTGGAGTGTCTTTCTTGGAGTGTCTGCATTTGGATTTTCCTAATGTGTCCGTTCTTGGTTTGTCCGTCCTTGTTTTTTTCTTTCCTGAAGTGTCCTTTCTTGGAGTGTCCATTCTTGGAGTGTCTTTCTTGGAGTGTCTGTATTTGGATTTTCCTGATGTGTCCGTTCTTGGTTTGTCTTTCTTGGAGTGTCTTTCCTGGAGTGTCCGTTCTCGGAGTGTCCATTCTTGGAGTGTCTTTCTTGGAGTGTTTTTCTTGGAGTGTCTGTGTTCTCCTGAAGATGTCCATAAAAGATAGATTAATTGTAAAAATGAAATTGAAAACATTGTGGCCAAAGGAGAAATTGCTCATCATGAGCAATTTCACCATTGGCCACAATGTTTTCAAAAGTCGTCTGCTGCTATTGCGTCTGCAGGTGGAAAATTGCTAAGCAAGTCAGAAATAAAATCATACCAAGAAAACAGCGGAGCAATCGGAACTGCTCTATAAAAAAGATCTTTAACCCTTTTCCACATTCATCAAATCTGCAGCAGACGCGTTTGAAAACATAGTGACAAAAACCTGAAAAATCAAATGGCAATAAATCCATATTTTATTATCTAATCTTTATAGACGACTTACTTAAAGAACTTGAAAATTCAGAGTATAGCTTACGTCTCTATTTGCCAATCGATGCTAAATGTGGATTTTTCTGTAATTGCATTAACATCTATATAACTGCAAAATGTTCTTGACATTGTGTACAGGTATTCCTTTTGATAGCAATTCCAAGTAAATTGTAAGAAATCCAATGTCGTTGTATTTAACAATAACATAAAGAAAAATGCCCCTTCAAGTTGTTACTGGGGGAATCCTACATTCACGAAATTGACAGTGGTGTACCACTCGTAATTCGACAGGGTGGATCACTAAAACTAACAAATCGTATTTCAGAACACTGTCAAAAAAGCTAAATAAGCCTTTTATGTAATGGCTGATCTTGGTATGAGACCTAATGCATTACATCCATTGACCTCTGTTAAGCTGTATAGCACAATCATTATCCTAATAGCCTTTTATGGGTGAGAGTTATGGAGTAATATAACAAGATGCAACGTACTCAAGCTGAACTATTTGCAATATTTTATTGTAAACAAATTATGCAATTCGTATACAACCCGTCAAAATTGTCCAGATATATGTTCTTTGTTGAATAAATACAACTTGAATTTTCTTATGAATATATATGTAACTGACGGTTGCTTCCTGCCACATTAACCAATATGGAAGCAATGTATTAATAATGCTGTAGACCATTTGGAAACAAATGAGTGGTTACTGAGGATGCAATCGAAATACAAGATACAAGATATTTATTTCGTAATTTAGGCCACCGGCCCATTATACAACATAATTGATAAGTATATACAATAGAGAGAGTTATGAAATATATTACTGAGAATGCAATCGACTGACTTCCTCAGGTTCAGTCGGTTGCGTACATCAATCACTGCCTGAAGCCTGTATAACCTCTATGGTACACGTGTAGCTGCACATAAATAGCCTTTATGGCTAAATTGTGGGTGACTGTATCTTCAGAAAAACCTTCGTCATTTAATCTGTGTGATTGGATACATTTAAATGTATCAAACACAGAAAAGCGGAATGTAGCGCAACATATGATTAAAAACGGTTATTTCTTAGTGCCATATACATTAATATTATCCATGAAGTATATACTGAGTTATTGCTTGCAACCAGTGAAACGTTTTTGATGATGGGTTTAGGTGTAAGCCTTACATCAGTTACCACTGATTCAGATCATTACTTATTTTGCCTCGAAGTGATATCATTCGCATACAACAAAATGGAACAATGACTCTGTGTGTGTGTGTGTGTGTGTGTGTGTGTGTGTGTGTGTGTGTGTGTGTGTGTGTGTGTGTGTGTGTGTGTGTGTGTATAAATGTATGTGTGTATACGTGGGTATATGTGTATATATGTGTGTGCATATATGTGTATATATGTGTATGCATATATGTATGTATGTGATTGGTGCCAAATGTGGACACACATGTGTATACAACCTTTCAAGTGCGGACGAGTGTCAAGTGGGGACGTCCCCACTTGGATCAAGCCTTTAAGAAAAGGCAGTTTAATCGTCCAGTTTGCATTTCCCGGTGTTTTTTCTGGCGAAATCATTGCATAGCATGTCTTCAAAAGATCGTATTTCATTGGACCAGAGTGTTTTTGCCATTTCAACTCCCATTAGCGTCTGATATACACAGGTCCGCAGAAGGCATAAGGTTGATAACTGAGTACATTTATAGGGAATATTCATTCAGTAAAATGAAAATAAAAACTTGGTCATTTGATCGTCTTAACAAATCCTAGCGCACCTTAAGCGTCGCGCATTTTTGCGTTATTTAAACTAAATAAAAGAAAATCATTTAAAGTCATAGCGAGATAATGCTTTTTATACTAAACGCTTCAAATGCAATATTTCATCTTTGTTGGAGTTACTATATTGTGCACGTGAAAACAGTAGATAAGGCTAGAAACAAAAATTTGTTCCTAGTATTTGAAAATTAATAAAAACGTTGTGTCAATATCAATGCACAATATTACAAAATTATTGGAGCCATCAATCAACTTCTTTTTTACCTCAACAATTAATAAGAGGATAACAATAAGTATCGTATACCAAACATTACATATCCAATATGATGTACTTAAAAAAACCTAGAAAACTCTGCTACTAGGGTCAACAGAGACATGTTATAAATAATATTATGAATGGTCATTTGTAGACGAAACAATTGCATTTAGGAAATGCCAAAAGCAGCAAATCACTTTTCTTTACCCTAAAAGTGATAATAATATTTATATGATTTGGACTTCAACCTTTCGGAAAATGCGGAATTTCCAGAGATAAATTTCCTACACACCTAACGCTGTCTAAAATTAAATGTTTATACAGTAATTATAGAACTGGAGCGACTGCCTTAGATGCGGGCGGTCGCCGATTCAACCACCAGCCGCAGAATACCAGAGTTGCAAACTGTACACTTTCTGCTCAATTGCAAACGTTCAGGATTTAAGGATATGCAAAACTCTTGGACTACGCTGGCTGAACATGTGTATGCATTGAAGGCCTACATCCAGTAAAGTATTGTCACTATTTGTTTCTACGTACACTTTTAACTGATTCACACACTTTGCATAATAATAAATAAGTTATATCGGAAATCTTTCAATTTTGCATTTATCAAACAGTATAAAAATGATGTCTGGACCTCCGATTTTATGTTATGAAATTTGTAAAATATTGAACTCATAACACGCTTTCACAGGGAGAGAAAAACATGCATCCTGAACCCGGGACCTCTCACCCTCAGGGCGACCGAGCTGTCCGGGCCGCTTACACGTAATCTCTCAAATTGTGTACCAGTTCGAACCGCGACATGCGCCCCTACTTAACTGGAAATTTATCCTCGAATTTCGAAACTCCAGTGCCAAGGATGTCATAATATATATATACACACTGCAAGCACTGTTAGACTGACCAAGCAGTGCTGTCACGGCCCCGTCTAAGGCGCCAATGTCACAGGGAGAGAAAAACAGAAGTGTTGCCTTATACAAATATCTTGGCTACATATACATGTACCACCTCCTAATTTTAAATTCGTCCTCGAATTTCCGGAGTCTTGGAATATTGTGAAACGTTCTCGAGGCTTTTCCTATGTAGTCCCTTATTGGGCGCCAGGGTAAAAGTCCTTAAAAGTTCGACCTGTCCTTAGGGCTCGAACCTTGGACCTTTTGATCCGAAGGCGAACGCTCTACCATATCGCTACTATTGCTAACTCTATAGCAACTTCAATGCAGTATAAGTGTCCACTTATACTGGAACGTAGATAGCGTCCAATTATACAGGGACGTAGATAGCGTCCACTTATACAGGGACGTAGATAAGAGGGATAAGTAACTAAGTTGTATACTAAAATATCACCAAATATTTGTAGCAAGTAAAACTCACTCTCTATTGAAGATATGAAAATAACTATAAAGATATTTTCTATAAGTTTAAACATTTTTCTATTGCAAAACATTAAATACACTACATGTTTTGATAATATTAAACCTTATGAATAATAATGTCAGTCTATTAATCTTTGGAATAAAATAATAAAATTCAGAAATCACAATACCTGTGTCTTGAAAGACCAGTCATTATTCAAAATACAAAGAAATTCCAGTTGTTTAATGTACCTCTAATTTGTGTTGGCATTTTAAGTTTTAACTACGTCCCTAACTTATACAAAAACATTGGCTACAACAATGGCACGGAATGATCAGGATTATTTCATCTATAGATGTATGTGTGACATGAAGTGTGAAAATGCTTCTTATCAGTACTGTTGCTTCGATGTTGCTTCTGGTTAAGCCGCTGATATTTTTCTTTGATGGACTTTTAAAAAAAGAATCACAAAGACGACTCTTATGTAACATTTATTCGGCACCGTTTAAGTTGATCAGCACAATGCTAATCGTACAAACGCTTTCTGTGTTATAAGTGCGTACCGCAGTACGTACATAAGCGTTTGCAGACATGGAGTCCATTTATTCGCGGGAAAATAAACTGTGAATAATGACAAGTCTACATTAAAGGGTGAGTTTGTTTATTTCTAATATAAATGGGTATAATTAGCATGCTTAGAAAATAGTTAGAACCTAAGTCATTATGGGTAAGAGATCTACATAAGGTATGAGTAACATAGTGTAAGATTAGAATGAGACGTTCATAAGATAAAACACATTTGAGGCAAAAACATAAGCATGTTATTACCTAGATAAGGAACAACTATATATAGAGACCTGTTTTTTGTCAGATTGTTAATTCTAAGACTAGACCAAATTTAAGAATGTAGTTTAACAGGAGTTGTTCTCAACTCTTAACAGGTAAGTTGGTTTTTAAACTTCTATTTCTTTCAATTTGGGATAATTTTAGAGTAATTCTAAATGTTCATGAAAAATCTTGGTTTTAACTTGAAACTGTGCTCCATTGATAGGAACTTATACACTTAATGTAAATGAAAGAATTGAAACAATAATGTCATTGCTAAACCTCTTTTAAGAATTTCTTCTGTTTATTTAAAAACAAAAGCATTGTTATAATTTCTTGTAATACAATCATTTCATGAAGTTCAAATTTTGAAATAAGCTAAGTATTCTTAGTTTAATTGCTTACTATGTATCATGGTTCAGACAAATGAGGAATAAATTATTAGTCTGTAAGGTATTTCTCACATGCAAGCTTAAACTGAATATAAGCTCTACCACTACATCTGGAAATCCCCATTTTAATCTTAATTCTCCAAACATATTTGTATGTTTAAATTGCAACAGCAGTTCTGACTGTTTTTGATGCATAATATATTTAGACCACGCCCTTTGGTCTGTACATGTGGAAAACGTCATTAAGTTGGCAAATTATTATAGGTGAGATTGGGGGGAATATTTTCTAGTGGACTTAGAATCCCGAAACTTATAAATAAACCTCTGCGTCTGCTCATAATACAAAAAAAAACGTTTGATTCTTACACCAAATTATGTTATTACCATTAACTTCTATGATATTAACACAAAATACCTTTTTTATCCAGATATGTCGAGTAAAACAATGTCAAATACTATACCACTGCTGCGAGACCTACCAGTTATAACTGTAACATTTTGGGGTGGTTAAAGGAAAAGGCAAAACATGTAAAGATCGTCAACGAAACACCAGCATTTGAGGTTAACCATGCTCTTCATTTCATGTTTGCACATAGTGACAAATTTGAAATTTGTAAAAAGGTAGTGTACCAGATACAAGCAAACGTTTTCTCTGCAAAGGATGTGCCTTATTCATCAACTAAGGAAATATACGATGATGTGATCAAATTGAACTTACTTACGGATTGTTTTGAGCTGGAGTGTATTGTTGAAACAAATGTTCAAACACTTAATAGTTCATGCAAACATGAATATGACTGTGAAGCCTGGAAAAAGATTTGCTTGTTTGAACTACAATTTTCACAATCATTTCCGATTGACGTGGCTATGGAGTCTTATGATTCTCTTATATATAAAAAGGCTGCATATATAGGATCATTGAAATCCACACTGAATCTGGCACAATGTTTCAAACGGGATTCAAGGCATCAAATTGAACGTTGATCTCAAGGGAAAGATCTAGGTGATAATGAAACTGCAATTTCCTTGTGTTGTAAAAAGCAGCACTGCCCAATTGTTCTTGAAGCGACGCTACACAAAAGTATGCCCGATGATGAATTGATAACTCGAGTAGTGAGCGTTGACTGCACAAAAGCATGTCTACATTCAAGGGCACTGCACTTATATGTAGAAACTACCACACAAGATGAAAAATCACTGGATAATTTGGCATCCATATTGCGAGGATGTTTGAAAAAGCAACATGAGGAAGAATGTGCTGAAATTTTCTTCTTCGAAGAAGGCAGTTTAAACACATTTAGAGACAGAGACGGGGAGATAATGCGTTTCGAACTACGTGATCAAGTTATTTCTAAAACAATGGATCAACACGTAATTAAATATTGGAAAACGTTGGATCAGGAAAATTCCCAAAAATGTATTCAAAATAGTAGTGTGGAAAGATGTTGTAGATGCTATGGACATGTTTTATTGAATCCTTTATCCATGCAAACATTTGATATTCTCACAGAATGGTACATAGAAACTCCATTGATTTTCCAAATTCTCCTGACTACATTCATTAATCCAAGTTCCATGCAGCGGACAGAAAACAAAAAAGAATTCCTAAAAGCAAAGTTTTCTCGACTGTACCAACATTATGACACACTTTTAAATGTCTACAACCGGAAATACTGTGGCATTCTGCAAGACAGAAACACACAAGAACTCCCTATGCACTATCAAAGCATTAATTCTGTTTTCAATATCACATCAGGAAGTGGCATCACACAGTCACTTAATGTTGCTGAAAATAAACTAAAGAGGAAAGCTCACAATGAATTAACTTATTACAACACATTTCTAAGAAGACATCCTATGACATACCATTCTGTATCTGGTTTAATTACAAGAAAATTGTGTATAAGAGATTGCATACTCATCTTGATGATGGACAATTTGGTTCGACTGAAAAAAGCTTACTGATCCAAATCCAGGTGAAAGTAGATCTCTCCAAATGTGCACTTTGCCTATAACATTGAAAGGAGTTCCCCAAAATGCAATTGATGTAGATCAATGGCATGACTCAGCATGTGATGCAAACACTAATGACACAGACTGTATTTGTAAAAAGGACGTTTAGTTGACAAAGGACAGCTTAGAAACGTGTGTTCTTCAGCTGTCTATGGAAGAGAAAGTTTCGCTTAAAAAATTCGAAACTCTGTGTTCCTTTGGATTTCAACAAATATGGAGTGAATTGTTTCAAGGTAAATACAAAAGCAAAATATCATAGTAACTATAATTACTTGCATTCCTAATTTCTTGAAATAATTACTTTGTAAAGCCAAACATCTAGTTTGTGTTGAATGACATCTGCATATTTCCCTGATTCAAGGTAATGGGTTTGGACAGGAGTTAATTGTATGTGACGGCATTTAGAACACAATCGTGGCAAAGCTTCACTATTATACCATCTGATACGTGTTTTAGAGAAATGGTAAAAATAGTTAACATTGTAGACATATACAAATTAGTTTTTTATATACAGTGGAAAATATTGTGAAAAATTGATCATCATTAAGAAAATCCTCTTTTCAAACGTCATCTGCTACAGTAGGGGCTAAATGTCATTTGTATCAAAGATTCCTTTTATGAAATATATAAGTCATTATTGATTAAACTTTCATTGACAGATGGAACCCATATGATTACGAGTAAAGTGTCCCAGGATGTGGAGCTAGAGGAGTCTTTTGCTTCAATGCAAATCGAAGAATTTGAGGTACGAAGCTTGTCCTAAAATAACGTATTATTGTAATCTTATTTCTTATTTTGGAATGACGTTCATAAATGAATCCTTCCTGTTTTATTTCATATGCACTTAGGACTGGTCTGTTTACCACTTCATAAATGTATTAAGCACAATTTTAATTGAACATAAACCCTGAAATGGACGCATTAATTTTACAGTTAGTGATAGAAGTGAATGCTTTCATAGAATTGTGTTGATGCTTTTTATCCTGCTTAGGTAGAATGACACTGACTTTTAACTCACCTGTCTTAGTGTCGGTAAAGTTTGATTAAATGGCAGGCGACACATAACTTCCATTAATTATTTTGTTTCTTTATGAATTAAACAGTCAATAATACAGGAATAAAAACTGACATGGATTTTTAGACTACTTAGAAAAATCAGTCAAATGTTGATGCAATAATTTTCTTTCATAAATTTGACCAAATGTTTGTATTTTGAAATATTTACAGAATGATTTAGATCATACGAGATCTGTTCTACAAAAAGATGAGGGAAACACACCTGTATTACAATTAGCCTTTAACAACACCGAGGAGGAAGCTCTGATGAACATAGACTTTGACAATTTAGTAGCGCCAACTGATGATCATCATACTGACGCAGAGAGTGTTATTTTAGAGGAATCATTTGTTGGATACTTGATCCAGGAAAGAGATGGTGAACTAGTGAGAACCAACATAATTACAGAGGGGATGGTTGAGAATGGGGTACAGTGTACAGAGGAAGAAAGCATGTCTTCTTTGAATGGGTTAATGCATACCCAGCCACCGGATTCTATCCCAGCAGAAAATTATAGTGTAACCCCAGCACTACAAAAGCTTGGTTTCCACCAATTCAAGCCCCCACCGTTACTTATCAAACATCAACCACCTGCACTGGGTAGAGACGATGACGTCAAGAAGCTCCAAGAAGTCCTAGATGATATACTGCTGAAAACAGATAACTTGCACAAAACGTCACACGAAATATTGTTTGCCCCTGACCATCAAAAAGCATCCAACCTCCTGAAACTTCAGAATTCAAGCAGCAAGTACACAGCCTTTTTGGCAGAATTTCCAGTCCTGCATTTGCAAAATCAACATACTTTGTAGTGCATATAAAGATGCTGGAATTCTACATATTTTGAAGTACATGAGGGATGAAAATTTTCAGGATTGGCGTGAGTTAATATCTGCTGAACATATAGAGATGGCTACAAAATACATTCGCAGACTATCTATTGCACTACACATAGCTTTCTTTTCAAAGTATATACAGTTCCTCCCATATTCAAAGAGAATACACATTGATGAAGTCATCATGACCGATAGTGGAGATGAACAACACTGGGTCGATTTTGAAGAATTTATAGAAAGGGGCAAGAGAAATGGGACATTTTCTCTCCACTTAGATATGATGCAACACTGCAATGAAGTGAGCGCATTAGCTCTAGCAGAGAGACTTGGGGGACATGATGGCTACAATTTGTTACTTGCGGCAGTAAAATCAGATCTACGATTTTCGTTTTTGAATGGAGCAACATCCTATGCAGTCTTTACTACACAACTTTTGCATGAGCATTCTAAATCCGGTACGTACTACCAAAATATGAAAAAATGCCTCTTTACAACCCCAGTTGAAGAAAGTGAAATACGTTTTGCACTTGATACACAACGAGAAATGGAACATAGAGATGTTCTCAAAGCTTTCCGTTCCGGTTCTACGCTATCATCTGTAATGCCCAGAATGTCGCTAATAGATTCGTTTAATGAGATACACAGTATGACAAGATGCTCGGTAGTAAAGAAACAGCCTGGAAAACCATTAGATGAGCTGTTAGGTTTAAAAATGAATGAAACAGACACCAAATATATAAAGAGAATCGTAGGACTTGTCCTTAGACAGGAAGCACTAGAGACTGAAGAGAATCCAGAAGTCTACAACGTGTATAATCCGAACAGACCTGTGATCTCTAATGTATTACTGGCCGACAATACCAAAGATGTTGGGGAATACCTTTTCCGGAAGTTCATATCCTCATCAAATTTGGATGTTCACCTTCAGATATGCCAAATATAGAAAATGTTGTTCGTCCCAAGCAACTCTTGCAAGGTTGAAAACGTCCAAAGCTGTGACGATAAGGAGAACCTCTGTCCCGATTAAATTGTCAGACAAAACACAAAGAGAAATTAAGAAGAAAAGCGCCAGAAATTTGTGAAACGGGAGACAAAAAAGATAGATTGCTTAAGCTCTGATATGAATGCCTGCCAAGCTGTAGTTAAGCCAGATTGTTCGAAACCCAAAGTTGGAAAATCCGTAGGAATGGAAAAAGCTTTAACTGATGTCTTGATCAAAAGCATAATGAAACTCGAATCCAGTAGTGATACAAAGACAGCTCTTGCAGATGGGAAGTTTGTGAAGTCATCTTTGAAAACGGTTCCAAAAGAATTCTGTCACTATGGCTACCATTGAATTTGCTGGAGTAAAATTCAAAGCGAAATCAACTTCTGGATCTCAATATTTGAAATATATTGAGGGAGGGATAATAATGAAAACCAAGATGATGTTTCCAAGAGTAAAGAAGATGGTAGTATGTGAAGAGAAGTACAGTTTTACCCCTGATGACTTTAAAGCTGCCACAAGGTCACAGAGAGTAACAAAAAAGAACTCGTCAATAACACACTTAAAGACATCCACTGAAATGCTTAGCTTGGATAAGTTTGACAGGCAGTGAATTGTCGAAACGAGCGAAGGAAAAAAGTTAATAAGTACTTACCTCGCGCGACATATTGATAAGATATCCATACCAGTGGCTTTGACTCTTGTTATTGACAGCGAATTTGTTAAAGAACCCTGTAGCTTAACATGACAGACTACAAGGTTTTGAAACACATCAGACACAAGAAAGGTGAGGCAGAGATGGCACAGATAGATTGGCTGGTAGAAGACGCTAGTATTTTAAGGGCAGGAGAGGCATGTGTGAGCAACGTCACATCCGGTGACATCGATTCTGTTGTGCTTCATTTGTATTCTATTGCACATTTATGGCCACGGGACGACAATGGTTTCAAAAATGTAGTGTATGTTCTTTTACAGAAACCTGGCAATGTATTTGATATATACAATTTCACTGCAATTTTAACCCTTCTGGAAAAAGCATGGAAGGATAAATTTGTCGGTCATAAACTAGCCTTGGTTCTAAGTATTGGTGGAAACGTTTTTTGCCAAAGTTCCATAACATATCTCATCAAGCTACTTTAGACTTATTTTTCAAAAAAGAAAAATACTTCAACAACTTATTCAACGTTACATATTCGCAAAATTGTATCCTGACAATAAACCTAGATGATGATTTGTACAGCGACTTTGTCAAAGCGTTGTATACTCCAAAAAGACAAGATCCAACCAATTTCACTTTCGAAGAGATCCGTCAAATCACAATACAACCACCATCACAAATTTATCTTAGAAACACTCAACTATGGATGCCACCTTTAAGTGCTGTGAAACAACTAGCAAAGAATATCCATTGTCTAATAGCATACTACATGACAGCCGGTTATCACTCTGCCGCTACACCAGATTTTTTGCAAGATGGATGTTTGACAAAATTGAGAGATGGTAGCATTGAATACAATTTGGGAGATGAAACGCAGGTCAATGACATAAGAACATACCTTATGTTGAATAGAGATATCATCTATGCTAAGCTCTCACAGCCGAAGATAAAGATGGGCAAAAGGAAGCCAGAAAATACACCACAAAAAGGCCGAAGAAGAAAATTAAAACCATATACGTCTACACCAAAGTAAGTTCGTCGTTGTTCTACTCATACTTCATTGAGTTGTAAACTAATAGGTGATGTTTAACCCTTTCCATCATACAAAGATTATGCAGCAGACGACTTTGAACATATCTTGTTATAAGATTACATCACTAAAAGTGGAAAACATTGTGGCAAAAGGAGAAATTGCTCATTTTGAGCAATTTCTTCTTTTGTCACTATGTTTTCAGAAAGCCGTCTGCAAAGGCGTCAGAAAGCCTCTATATGAGGAAAGGGGTTAATATAATCTTCAGAAAGAGAATAAGTCATGTTCAACTTAAATTGAGAAAATGTGTGGTTGACATTTATAATTTCTCTATACATGTTTCCATAAAATACTATAATGAAACTAAAAGCTATTCCAATTAACAAAGTCATCAGAAAATAAGTTTGCTCTAATTTCCTGATCTGTCTGTTACACTTCATTCGTTATTAAATGATATACATTTTAAAAATAGAAATCAAATTAGAAATGTTCCTATGATTAGTATTTGCAGTGTATACTTCTTTTTTTTACAGAAAAGAAGATGATAGAAACTGAGAACTGTAACTGATAAACCAACTAGAATAATGGATTATACTGGACATGATAAAGAATTAATTGATATTATGCAGATGGACAACAATCACATTCTCAGTGTTGATGTACATATATGGGTTTTTAATGACACGCATATTCTTAAGTGTGTACTATATTTTCATAACACTTGGATGCAGAATGAAATTATCACAATAAACACCTATATATATATATGTTAACACTAATAAAGTTGAAGATAGATGCTTCCTTACTCCAATGTAACTGCTAACCCTATCCCGTTGAATTTTAGTATTATTTTAGTTCTATTTGCGACCATTTAAGATACTGATGCAGATGACTTTGAAAACATTGAGATAAAAAGTAGAGTAGCTCATGATGAGCAATTTCTCCATTTGCCACAAAGTTTTCAAATCTATTCAATAGATATACCTTCCTATTTAGAGTTTTGCTGCAATTGTCAACATATATGTTCAAAGCGGTCTGCTGCAGATTCGTTGTATAACTATAAGGGAAAGGTTTAAAGCGTATGTTTGTAAGAGTAAAAAAAATGTTGTGTGAGGAGAAATTTATTTCCTTTTCCCATAGTGATTTCGAACAAATTCTGCTGCATAGGCTTAAAAATATTACATGCAATTTCTGCAACTATTATTTAGAGTCGTCTGCTTTGAAAAATATGAACTGAAAGATCTCTTTTGTAGAAGACTATAAACGGACACTTTTAGTAGAGTTGAAATTATTTCTCTCTTTTCTCCAGAATAATTTCAAAACTTGGATGTATCAGCAAATACAGCAAAATCCATCTCTGCATCTTCAAAAGTTCACCCAATACCTTTTTAAACGTTTTTTTAAAAAAAAATCGTCTGCTTTGTATAAATACCTGCCAATGTATTTGAGTAATTTGATCGAAATGGACAATATCTGTAAGAAGTTAATTGAAATACTCTGTGTGAATAATTTAAAGACATATTGAACTTCCTGTATAGGCAGGTTGATTTCTGGTTGCAAATTGCTAGGATGCTTTTGCTAGAGCAAGTTTTTGGGAAAAAAGGAGAAAGTGATCGTTATAAGCAATTTCATCTATTGTTATAGTTATTTCAAAATTTGTCTGCAGTAAAGGTATCAAAAGTCATCTGTATTATGAAGGACTGTACAATGTATCTATAACCAAGCATTTACAGTATAAATTTATCAATGCATAGGTTGTTGTTTCAGACAAATATTTTACTTAATTACAATTGAGTAAATCTACTCTAATTAAGAGTGTATATATTTTAATTATAAATATTACAAATATATTGATACTAAAACATTTTGTTGTATTTCTACCAGAACAATAATGAAAGATATCTCTTCGGATAAAAACACAGTTATTTAACACAGTTACTCAGGTTAAACCATCAATGAACAGAGACCCTAGTTTGCTTGGGTAATAAATCATGACCTGCTGTGCTACAGCCACCGTATCTAATTTTATGGGCCTATTATAACAGTATTTAAGATTGGACCAAAAGTTGAAGGAATCCTATTTCTCGGTGATGTGTGGAAGAGTGCATTTGACTATTTCGGAAATATCGAGGGGAAAGATATGCCTCGCGCCTAACAGTTTCCCTCAAAAACCAGAACGAGATGTGCGCAACAACAAAACTGTCATTTTAAGATCAATTACTTCATAGTCATTGCAAATGTTTACATTCAGCTCTGGATTTAAGAATGCCTTATATCATATGTAAACATTACTTCATTTAGAATGACTGTCGTGTATATGGTAAGCATACAGTATGTTTAGTGGAGAATATAATTATACTTGAATTACATTTGTCTTAGGCTAGGATTGACATAAAGGCCACAGCCATATATCCCCAATTCTTATATCTTCGTGCCTTTCTATAACTTCCTGCTCTGGTCTCACTTATGCATTTGCGCTTTATAGGATTTTTAAAGTGTTGACCAGCTGTAAACAAATGAATCGAATGTGATTGTGTAAACAACGACGGGAAAGTGCCTAAACTTTGACAATTTGATATTGATTATGAAATAAATTGAAAATCAAAAATGCAATATCGTATATTTTCCTGAACTTATATTGTGTTTTACCTATTCCAGTTTAAATTGATCCCATTTCTGAAAATTTCTATCTTTGAAAGTTAAAACAGATATACCCTGTAAACAATTATGAGGTATTTTGTCATGACATAATGTTTACGTAGGCATAAGCGACCCCATTTGAAAAATAGGCACTATAATATATATTGGAAAAAGGCGACCAGCATTTCACCTTAGAATAGGTTAAACAAATTTGATTTTTTGGAAAGGAGTTTTATTTCTAAATGTTTCGGAAGTTTAATAATTATTAATTTTGGATTATCATCTTTAATTGTATATATACCTTTTACTTTATGTGTTGAGTATTCGTTTTTGGTGCACATAAATACAGTTAAGGGGCACACAATTACAGGGATTAGCTGCATGTACTACACACAACATTCTTTCCAGGCATCTGGCTGGCTGCTTTTCTACAAGGACTGTAAGCCCTTCTGTGGCGCTTTGTCAAATTGCCCTTTGTCAAACGTCGAAAAAAAATATTGACCGAGCTGGGATTCGAACTCATAAGATTAACAGCCCGCGTTGCTACCTAACGACCAACATGAGCTCGGTTTTTCCTCATCCGATCAACATTATAAACATATATATATGTTATATGATAGTATGTACATGTATATAGTTTTGTAAACAGGCTGTAATCGACTTTTTTTCTGAATCTAAAGATGATTAAAGTCTCCTTAAAGTTGACAATGGACAAATCGCTGGAAATGTCCATACTTTTCGTTTTAGGCTTTCTTGTTATTTTCCTGTTTACATTTTTAAACTAAAAGTATTACAGGCTAACTTTTAAAATCAGAAGATATCATTTTATGTTATAGCCGTTTTTCCGATTTGATGGAAATGTTATGTGATCATGTATTGTATATAGTTGCTTTGTATTTTTAATGATTATGTTTCTCGAGACTCGTTGGACTTAGACACACGGTAGTCTCATAAGTGTATTCACTAGCCCATGTGAACTCTTTAAATTATAACGATCCCTATAGCCTACTGTTTAAGGCATCCACTTCGTGATCGAGATGCCGAAGGTTTGAACCCCAGTGGCGACAGTGAGATCCGATCTGATATGGCCGGTTGGCGAACAGCCAGCTAGTTAAATAATGGTACCGATGGTGCCTTATAAGCTAGAAACGTCTAGCGCTTTCAATAGAGGTGACACTTTTATGAACAAACACTTTAATTTGACTATTAAAAATATATTTTACATGGATTAACTGTAGTATTTAAGCACATTAAAACACATTGTTAATTTTATACGATATTACACAAGTATACGCGTTCAGTGTCATAAAATATATTGAGTGGTTTACAAACAAATACAGATTCAGGCCAGACGAATTCGTAACGAACTGTCTCACTTGAATTCAGTATCGTCTGCTTTTTAATAATCAACATATTCAAACAGTATTGTTAGATGAAATAACATGCAGGCTATCCATTATGAACATGTGAGACATCGGCTCTGAAAGATTCTTAATCTATATTTTCAGCTAACAACCGGGTCTCTCATCGGTGGTGCAGAGCTCGCCCCAATAATTGCCAATTTCTGCATAAACCTGTCAATTTCAAAAGGCACCAATGAGAAGACAAGCATGACACTGGGCTACGTTATATGTTTTAACCGGACTCGCTCTTATTTGTAACATCTTGACATTTTACATGGTAATTATAATCCTTCAAAATGAATTTGATCACGCAGCTGAATATGGTATCCGAAGATCCGACCGCTAGCATTCTGGAATTGCAATATAAGAATTTACTTCTAGAACGAGAAATGTTATTGCGAAAACAGCGCCAGTTGAATGAACAAGGGTTCAACCACCGTCGTATGAACAATAAATAAATAGTCAGGCGGCTTAGATTCCATTTTTGTATGCATTGTGCATTTGTGAAACAAGCATGGGATTAGGCACACAAAAATGGCTGACATTATACATTCTACTATCTTACTTCTTCATTAGAAATATTTTTGTTCGAAGTTTTTTTTTATATACCAATGTTTTGGGGTCAATGAATATCAAAATGATACCAATTGCAACAAAGCCTTTGTCCACTATTTTACTTTCAAAATGGCCACCATTTTGGGTTTAAATTTCTAAAATGATAGCAACATTATTTTTCCTATTAAACGGGTTAATTCATTAGGAAAATAATACTTTCACATAGTCCCAGTGGCAAATGTGATTATTCCATTTGCAGAACAAAAGAAACTAAAACAGAGATAATGTACGAAACTGTCCACATACTGTATCACGATTACACATACTAATCGTATCTGACCCGGATTACGTTACATACATCCGCCACACGTGCACATCGTTTTACATGGCACGTTCGCTTTACTGCATCTGCAATGTCCCTAACATCCCGTGATGCACCCGCATTTGATGACAACAATGTAGCTCTACCTGCAGGCGGGAGAGTCATCCATTTGATGTACCATTGTGAACTGGGCAACCGTGGGGCTTTTTTAATGGATTGACCCCATATGTGACGTGCCTCATTTCTTGCTCTTAACAAATGATGGATTAAAGCATCTTGGGTTGGTGGAATCATCACTATTTCCTAGTTGTTCTGAGTGAATAAGTCCTGTCGGCATCATTA
Source organism: Serripes groenlandicus (assembly GCA_031761405.1). Classification (NCBI taxonomy): domain Eukaryota; kingdom Metazoa; phylum Mollusca; class Bivalvia; order Cardiida; family Cardiidae; genus Serripes; species Serripes groenlandicus. Next base: position 471,993 of record JASEVX010000002.1, read on the forward strand.
ACGCTACGGTAGGTGCTTCCATGGTCATAAATGATCACCAATAATTCTCGATTGTGGGTAGTTCATCTAGGATATTTTGTCTGGATGCCGTTCTAGCCAAAGTGCATAAAGCATTAGTAGCATCATCAACGACATTCCACGCAGACCATGCTGTTCGGTTTTGTTTTACAACAAACAAAGATGTTACATCGCATCATGTAAGGGCATGAAAAGCACTAATTGCTGTGGACTTATTTTGGCTAATTGTTTGAGCAAAGTCTGTCACATCAAGGTACCGAGACATTCACAGTCAATCTTCTGGGCTAGACTTAGGCCTATGACAACTACGTCCGTACTAGTTCTAAGTAGGATATTCTTCATACCCTGACAATTAGCTCCATCTAATCAATCAGCCCGGTTTCATCACAAGTCGCTGAAGACACCACGCGCTCTCCATGGGTAATAATACCACTTCCTGGAAATGATTCATACACGACACCTTCAGCGATAAGATAAAACAGTTCAGATTTGTTTTCATCATCACGCAGGAACTCTTGCCAACTTTGAGGTACCGTATTCTTTCATTCAACATGCCTTCGTATGCCTTTACCCCTCTTCTGTCATGTACCAGCTTTCAGACTACCCTTCTTGTACATGTCAAATACCATAGCAACTCTAATTACATCATCGCTATCAAATTGTTTGCGAATGTGTTCCATCACCTACATCTTGTAATTATCAAATGATTCAGATATCCTTGTTGTATCATGTTTACGTTAGCTGCATCTAGGATGATCATATGGGTACCAAGGGGTTTAGCTTTGTCAGATTTTGGTACCAGCATTTCAGCACATTCCAAGAGATCTGCCTTGGTTCCAGACCGTATAACCAAATGGTCTGATAGCGATGGTGCATACGACTGTTTTTCATAGGAGAGACATTCTGCCATGTTAATTTGGCGCTCTTCACACACAATGTAAATCGTTGAAGACAAAGAGCGATCACGTTTCCGGGCCATAATCTGATGTTGCTGTTTCGTTTTTCTCTTTGGGCACATGTTTTCCAAGAATTAAAGTTTTGACTTTGTTATGTTGCAATGAAGGAGGGATGCGAGCTATTAATCACCTTGAAAAAACTGTCACTCTTTTCCTGTCCAATAAGCTTGATCTTCTAAATGGAGTCAACACTGGTACGATCAACAACCATTCTAGAGTCAAGCATCAGCAAATCAATAAACGGATTACCCATGACTAGAAACGTGTTCACAAGAGATTTCATATGACGACGGAGTGATTCCTGTGTTCCTGAAATTAATAAAAGTAGTATAAATGTTGGCTATGTTTTGCAAATCTTAATACGAAATGTTTGATGGACTTTTTTGAACCGCTCGGGTCAAGGAATAAGTTTACCTGACGCGACAGCATTCCGGTTAGGTAGTACAGAGTAGAGAATACAAACACTATTAACGGTATAAGGTTTAAATGTAAAGATACCACAGATTGGAGTACGTTTTGTACACATTTATTTACAATACAACACTATATACCACATACAATACATGCTTTACAAATATATTTACTACACACTCATTTATTCAGAACATAATACAATAGTAACGCACATGTTTAAAATACAATACAATATTAAATACACAGTCAACGGAAATCACTAGCTTTCGCCCAGCTATTGAATTTCTTAGGATAGTATTTCCATAAAAGGTTAAAAGGTTTATTTTTCTTCCAATAATATATTTTCTATAGATGCTAAACTAATAACATTTTCATTTTCATCTAGTATATCTTTAACCACTCTAGGATGAATACATTGTTCGTTCTAAACAATGTCTTAACATTCCTATGGCTTCCGTGCAGTGTGTGTTTAACACTACAGACACTTCCCTCTTAATCCGTGATCAGAACAGTTAATGCGTGGTGTCTGATATTTTAAAGGACAAAAACTTAAACATCTAGGCCCAAATTCCACCAACGATACTTAGCACTAAGTAATACTTAAATACTTAAGAGCGTATTTCATTGCTTTTGTTTTCCTAATAACATTGCCAAAATATTGAATTTCTTAACAGATATTGTTAGTTAGAAAAGTAATTGTTTGTTTCGACTTAGTCATTTATTTCAATACGTTCCACCATTCATGTTTTACAAAATAATCAGGAAACAAAAATGAAATAGAATGCGATTACGTATTTAAGTATTAATTATCGCTAAGTAAGGTTTGTAGAACGAGCTATCGCTCCTGAAATCTTCATTGTTTGCCATTTTACTTTTACCACATTCCTTGTTGGACGAAAAATTAAGTGGTCCAATTTTTCAAATTTGCAACATGGAAGAGTCGACTTTGTAAATTCGTTCATCACGAAGAGAAAAGTTTAAACCATGAACAGAATGAGTTTATGTACAGGTCAAAGTTGTTCTTGTTAAAGTAGACAAAACAGTTAAAACATTTCTTGATTGTGTAAAGTTACCCTACCGTTACCTTTCTCGCAATGTCTTAGTGTTTTAAGAATGCTCATAGAAAAAAGAGTTTGCTGCTTCAAAAGAGTTTGCTTTGAGTTTAGAAAAATGTTATTTTTTATAACAGGGATAATTCCTTGGGAGATTAAAGTGAAATACATATAAACAGACAAACCTGTGCTAAAGACCTCATTGAAATAGCTATTTCCTGTTTATAGCAACCACACTTGTTGTGTCCAATTTACTAATTGTCTACAAGTAAAGACCACATGTGAAAAAATACCATATTATTGTCTTACCATGGCTGGTCTTTATACACGTGTTACACTGTATTATACATTGTTTTCTAGAAGCCCTGTGACAAAAATAAATGACTACCGACCGCCGCATCCTTTTGTCCGACGACGCGACTCTTGTAGCGATGGATCGGGCGATGGACCAGGCAATTAGCGGTCTGAATCACTTGTACGCCGCGCACTGTCATGGGTACTTGTCACTTTATTATTTTGGTGGCTCTCGACGAGACAAAGCTAGCCGAAATTCTACCACCATTCAATTCCTTTGACCTAAAATCAATAAATATAACATTATTATTTTACTAAGCTCACGGATTCGTGCTATTATTTTCATTAAACGGGAAATTTGGAATATATGTCTTTACATATGTGTATTAGTTCTTCTAAACATCTAGAGATAAAGAAAATCTATATAATATTTATACATGAAAGTCTGATTACTGAATTGTACACTTTTTGCAACAACATTTTCATAAGTCATCAGCTCCGAATGCGTCTTCATGTTAGAAATAGTTGAATTCGTGCAAAGCAAGATGAGGTTAAGAGTTAATATCGTTAACCAAAACTGAAACAACGACCATTTAAGGAATGGAGTGCTTTTTTTCGTTTTCATGGGGGTATGAACAAAAATACCTGATCACTCTCTATGAAATCGCGAAGCGGTTTCATAGAATCTGTGATCAGGGTGTTTTGTTCATACCCCCATGAAAACGAAAAAAACGCTCCATTCTTTATATTTTAGCATTAATATGGCTATTTCAGTGAGTAATAAAACATAATAGTATTTTAAAGAATTAATATGGCTATTTCAGTGAGTAATAAAACATAATAGTATTTTACAACTTTATTTTCATAATACAGCACGTCGCCAATATTAATTTTTTTAATTCATTTTATGAACAAAATATTTCAGCCAATCACAGACAAGCAAAAGTGATGAACACAAAAAAAAAAAAAATATTTATGACTGACATAAAGGGCACAATGGCCTCATCAATAATTTTAAAAAAGAAATATATATACAATGTAGTCAAAATTGTGTTAGCGGTAACCTCTATTAAGCAGTTAATTTGTATTAAGCATCCACTTGTCTTAATGAGTAACCTGAATTACATGTTCATCTATATTTGGAAGCCACATTTTGACTCTCCCCTGGGTGGCTGTTTTTGAAAATTGGCTGCATATATAAATATATATATACTGTATATATAATTTAAAACGAAGAAATATACCGAAGCAAGAACAAATTATATAGTAAAAAAAGAAAGAATACGCTACATTGGTTTTAAACGTGCTTGTCCAATTTCCATTGGGTCTCGTAATTTAAATGCATTTGGCGGGAGCCTCTAAGGCACAAATATTGGTCGAGGTCAACAATGCGATTTGTATTCTACAAAACAAAACATACTTGAGGCCCTTATGTCCAGTGTATATCAGTTAAGGGACTTCTCGTTTATATTTCATCAAGGAAACAGAAACCGGTTAACTTTCCTCTTCTCTTGCTCTATCAGTTTCCCTCGACACAAGTCTCCGAGTCAACACGGGTTTACCCGAGTTGACTCGAGTGGTGTCTGCTTTAACAAGAGATAGCCTACTCGGGTTAACCCAATGTCACTGAAAACTAGAACACTTTAGTCAGGCAACATGGCGGAAGACTTTTAAACCCTTTACCGTTCGCTGTTTAACACAAACGCGAGTTGGCCTAAGTACATCCTCGGTACCCAGGCTATTCATAACACATATGATACCCTGGGCAAATTGGCTAGCGAAACTTCGTAAAGCGTGCACCTCGATTTTCTCCGTAACTACGAGGGGTGTTCGGAAAGTTTCGGGACAAGTGCCGTAACATTTTTTTTAAATATGCGTACACAATTCTTTCAACATACATAGCTCTATATAACTAGCGTCTTATTTTTAATTTTGTAATTTTGCTTTTGAAAATGAATAAATGGTATATAAAGCTATGTATGTTTAAAGAATTGTGTTCAATTATAAAAAAATAAGAATGTTAAGGCACTTGTCCCGATACTTTCCGAACACCCCTCGTACACTGTTATAATGTACATCGCCTGAAATTTGTAGCATGCAACCAATCAAGCGGCTGGATTTCACCTCATGAATTATTCATGACTACGAAGTTTCGCTAGCCAATTTGCCCAGGGTATCATATATGTTATGAATAGCCTGGGTTCCGAGGATGGCCTAAGTAATGAAGGTTGAGACCTGTTCCTTAAAGAAACGAGTGATCCCAACTATCTTCCCACGCACACAGATTTTCTGGTGGTGTACAGTAATATACACTTCTTCTTTAACTGTGTTAGGTATGTGACTAATTTATGAACAGTATAGATTCATGTTAGTTTGTCGTGTCGTCTTTCCTGGAGCTCAGCTCACTACGAGTCTGTTTTGTGATATGTTATTGAATCTGTAATATAAAAATTAGTTCTGATAACCTGGCATATGATAGTCTGCAGTATAACTACATCACACAGAATTTTTTGTATAAAGTATGTTATCACTTAGAGTCAGTCAACTTATATTTTATGTTATTGTATCTAAGTATCAATCAGTTTATCTGATAAACAGACACGTGACTGTCTTCAGGATTATTACGTGAAATAGAATGAATGATATAAAGTATGTTATTATTTAGAGTCGGTGATGTGATATATTATTGAATCCGTAATATAAATATAGTTTGTATAAAGTATTTTACCTCTTAGAGTTGGTCAAATTATATATTATGTTATTGTATCTAAGGTATTAATCACTCTATCTGATAATCAGACACGTGATTGTTTGCAGGATCACTTCGTCGAATAGAATGACTGATTTAATGTCGGTAATCACTTTCACACTATGTTATTGAATTAGGACGCTTTAAGCCCGCTTTTCCATCTTGTAAAACGTGTATGGTCGTACACTGTGGTGAGGTAACGTGTATTTTATTGGATCCAGTACACGCTATGTAAATAGTGTCGTCTTTATCTACAGCCACACCGGACGGACCAATTAGTTTGCTATGTCTATACACGCGTTGTACAGTATCGGTAAGATTCATACTTATAACACTGTGATTTTTGCTATCGGATACGTATATCGTTTGCTGGTCTGTACTTGTTGCAATGCCAGATGACCGATCAAACTGGTAATGTCCCATTTCATCTGTTGAAATTGATACTTGTCCATCTAAATCAAGGCATTTTTCGCAGCCAATACATGAAACAACCAATGTGTTGTTTGTATAAACAATACCAGGGCACTCACAATCTATATCCGATTGCTTCCCTAAAGACAATGTCTTACCGACCTTTATGAATAGGAGTTTTTAAAGACATGCAACGACTATCTTATCTAGTTCTACACGTGTTATAGCCCATGGCTATATATTCAATATTTCACACGTAATTATGGCGAGTGCAGAAGCATTGCAATTAGATGCTTGTGATTTGAAAAACGCAAGCGAGTATCATAAACAGTTATCAAAACAATGCGGGAACCCATTTTGTGAATCCTGTGTTAATACGGCCAACAGGCATATCCACGCCGTCTGACCAAAAACCATACTGTTAGATGTATTTATCTTGATATTCCTAGAATAAGCTATGGACTTTTCCAACTACAAAACTTGATAAGTATAACAATTAAGCACTTAAAGGGTTAATTCGTGCATTTTCAGAAAATACTTAACATAACTAGTCATTTTTGGAATGCAACGTGTAACATTCAAGTATTTCTAAACCTAACAGATTTTTAGGGAAAAGGGGGATGATAACGTCGATGTTATTACTTTAAACAATAAGTATTTTTGAAACTTTTTATATGCTAGGCGCCTTCATAGGCCTAACCAAAATATGCAAACATACCACATTTTACTTCCGCTTTATAACAAAAAATCTAATCTCCTTTTCCCTTTTTATCACCTAAGTAAGATGGATTAAACAATTTGGTATATCGATTGACATCATGTTACGCCGATTGTAATAGTATTCAGTTATATCAAGACAAGTTCACTTTTCAATGTGTTTCCTAGCCTTCTTGTTTGCTACTGTACTCTTCATAACGTTTTTTCCAGTCAATTGGCTACTTTACCGAAAAGATACTTTTCAGCCCATTGGTCGTAGCCGAATATCACGAGATTCGTGATGCCTGTATCGACAAACGTTGTTGCTAGCGACTGATATATCGGATATAAATTTAATAGAGCCGCACATGTGCATAATTAATTTTAAAATCATACTTGTTATTTCACAGTTATATTTGTTAACAAAGATTATCAGCACATATAACTAGCCCCTCCCCTCTTTACGATATTTTCTATAAACCAAGATGGATCACCACTTAAAAGGGTTTTAACGTAGAGTTCACTAGATTCAGTGAAACTTAAGATACCAAAAGAACTTGTCACTGTACCAATAATGTAAGAAAGGTTGAATAATTAGACAAAAAAAAACAATAAGATTTATAACAACACACTTCAGAAAAAAAATACGTATACAATAACGGGTAGATATATATTATATTTAATACCATAAGTTTGTAAAGTGTATGTATTCAGTATGTATTCAACCGTAAAACACATTTACCACACAAATTGTGTAAATCAGGTGTAATTGTATACTCAGGCAATCAATAAAGACTGACGTTACATCACTGTATTGAATCTACACCGGTAGACGGAGGTTTAGATCTGTCCAACATAACAGCTACACATGTTCGTCCATTTTTGGCATGGGACTCTTTAGAATAAATTGCTATAGTATGCAAATTCCGAAGACACTCATCGAAATCTAGGCTCAAATCAGTCCCTATTGTTAAAGTCTTGTTCCATATCGGCAATGAATTACTTCAAATATCCGCTCTTTCTACAGTAGCTCTCCATTACTGAACACCATTTCGGGTTCAGAGAGATGTCTTGTTATTCGTAGATTGTTTATAATGTCAATGAAAACACATGCATGTGCTCGTTCTAAAGTTTCCATATCTACAGTATCGTACCGCCAAATAATCCGTCACTAAAAATAAGAACACGGGTTAACTTGCTGGGATATCCACCGGAAAACGGATTTGATTTTACATATCTGACGCAATAGAAAGAACTGCAAAGAAATGTGCTGTTAAAATATATGAATTACGAAATTGAAAAAGAAAAATGGATATTTGCGATGTCAACAAACGAATTCATGAACACACATGTACATGTCTGTGAATCGAGTTGAAGCAGATTTACGAACGTCTGAAACATACTCTTTACAGATAGTCAAGCCCAAGTGATTAAATGTATACCAAAAAGGAATCAAAAAAATGAAATGAAAAGTAGAAAATTGTTAATATAACAAATGTATATGCATTATATTATTATTATATAAACTAAGACATGACCTATTTTTAGTTTTTATAGCGAAAGTCTTTGCGAATGTGATTTTCAGCACCCGGTGGATTAGGCGGTGCTTGGGCGGACCAACCGTAACCGATGTAGCGTGAGAATCGCACGATATCATGAGAATTTTAAGACGTGAGAATTGTAAGAGGGGTTGATTTAATGCGATTAGATTTGAGACACCGTTCCATCTTAGCGATATAAACATTAAATGTGTACATGCGTTCTTCTGTGTATACGAACTGAAATAAGTTAAAAACCGACCATTTTAGGCATTAAAATGTGCTCCGTGGAAAAACCGAAAAACACCTGAAATTAATGTAAGGTAATTCATTTATACATTAAAATGAGCTGATTTGGGGTAGATACACCTAGTATGTCCTACATTTACCTACACTACTAGTCAATCAACCAATAAATTAGTATATTAATCAATACAATAACCAAAAGAGACGTGAAATTCAGTGTGCGAGTATATATAATTAAACTAAATACAACTGGTTGTTGGAGTGATGCGAGGTCGGGGTGGTCAAGCGGTTTACTTTGACTTACCTACCCAATATTAATCAACCTAACAGCCAATTAATACATCCATCTATTCTATCGTAAATTCCTAATATCAGTGGTACAAACGTCCTGCAAACAACTCCTTCAAAATGTTTGGATTTAAAATAAATTCAAAAGCATTTTCACCTTTGCGTGTGAAACCCCAGTAGAAACTGATTAATATGTTGGTATGATGTATTACGTTGGTTTAACAATATCTAAGTTACATCACACCGTAGAAAATGTAGAATACACATGAATTAAAATTGGAGTCTCAATTTATTTCTCATTGTCAGGCCGAGACCTTCGTTTGATTTTGATATGAAATGCGTTTTTTAATTGTATACAAAAATAACGACTAAAGTCCATTGTAAACCAGTAGGTGTGCTTACAGGAACTACCAGGATAGCAGATGCGCATAATTAAGCGAAATAGATTGTGTCAAATTTTAGTATATTGTTAGACCCCTGTACAGTATGTATTTTGCGTTCAATTTCTATATCATTTAATATATGGACATAGCAAAGTGCAATTGTAAAGTGTTCTTGTTAGACTTTCGGGACCGATAATTACAAGTTCAAATGTAATCTGCATTTAGCCCCTTGCTGTCAATTCTTTCAGTGCTTTGATAATGCAATTGGTAGATGACGGCATAGTCCATAGAAACGATCCAAAATGTGTATTTTCTCATATAATCGATGTGTTTATATATTTGTTTTCGGGGTTTACTTTCTGAAATTCAAACAGCATCAACAAACATTTCAAAACAATATTCAAACTCGTAGTAATCATTAATATTAATCATTACCCCGTTTTCATACCGACAGAGTATATGTATTCAACAGCAGGCAAGCTTTGTATTATAAATTTATTATTGTTTGTTTTTATTTACCCCCGCCGTGCAGAATTAACTATTTGGCGAGCACGTGTATTATAAATTCATAATGCAATACATACAAGAGAAAGTTGATGCAACGCATCAATGTCGCCGGAAATCCATACTGCAGTATATATACTAACATTATAGTAGTTGAATAAACAGTTATCAACTGAGGGGCATATTGGAACATCAGGGTTGGGATCAAGTGAAAATGTATCATAACTTGCATTGTTTTGTCAACGAAGTGAATGATAATTGAAGCCTTTCATTGTTTATGATCAATCTCCATTCCAAAGTAGGTTGACCATACACACAGCCAACTAATTATTGATCATAAACAGTAATGGAAATGAGTAATATTGCCAATCATTAGTCTTAGTATGTATACAGTGCTTTCATTAAGGAATAATTATAAGATGTGTGTATTCAAGATGTTTGTCAGAATATTTGAATTTTATTATTTATCAATAAAACCACAAAACAGACAATTTAGGATGTGCATGCAATAGCACGTCATTTTACCTTTCCTCTATTAAAGTCAACATTTGACACCTTTGCAGCAATCTACTTTTAAAACAATGAGATAAGGGTTAAATCGCTGAAGACATGAATGTTCTCTTTTTCTCACAATGATATTAGCTTGGCATCCTAATTATATCATACTTTAACAAATGTTGAAATGTAGTCCAATATTTATAAATTAGACCACCTCCGAAATATAATATCAGCTAAACAGTTAACAACCCAGTACTAAGCTAGGAATGTGTCTTGCCCAAGTGCACTCCACCATGACCTCCGCGACAGGGGTTTCAACCCGAGACGGCCGGTAACAAATCATCGCCGCTAACCACTCGTTCATGGCGGCCTCCTCGTTTCACGTGTGAATGTGCTAACCTTTTTATTTTCATGTTTTGAACTGTGTTAATTAATTGAACAAGAACTTATGAATACATCATTCGACTACTATTCTCGTAAATAGGTCGACAAGGTACCTTCGTGAATAGCCAGTCTCGCTAGAAACACTAACCCATCCCACTCACTTAACGATACATTGATTACCAAGTTTTCAGTGCAGTGTAATTTTTGTGGTATGCATGTTTAAGAATTCACAATAATTTAAACAAACGCGATTTGAATATTTATTAGTAAAACCAACATATATCAATACAAACAGGCGCTTCATAGAACTAACGCTGATCTACACGTGATTGTTTTTCAATGATTATGTACTGCAGTAATTGTAATACAGAATATCTCTTTCTGTCTGTCTGTCTGTCTGTCTGTCTGTCTGTATGTCTGTCTGTCTGTATGTCTGTCTGTCTGTCTGTCTGTCTAAATATCTAATCTATCTACTAATATGTCTCTCTCACGTTCCAATAACTTCCGTCTTTGTATTGATCTTCTAAACTAAATGATCATGTGTATATGTTTCTCAAAGGTTGTGTACTGCAGTAATTGTAAAACGTAAGATCTCGTTGATCATGTTCCAATAAAGTTTATTTAAAAAATGTATGAGTATAGGACCTCTGTTAAGCGTATTGAAGTTAACGCCTGTGTGTGTGTAATGTATGTTTATGTGTATTTATAGACATATGATAGCAGTACCCTTGTCTTGACGACTTTGAAACATTGAAGCAAATCTATGGAAAATATCTATGAATTAAGTATAACTAATTGATTTGGTTGAAAACATTGTGGAAATTTCTCCTATTGTCACACTGTTGTCACAAGTTGCCTGTTTAAAGTGTGTCTGTAGATGAGGAGAAGAGTTCTTTCGCAAACGTGAAATCGTATTCATTCAACAATTATTTTGTTTTACTTATAATTATTGTAGAACGGAAGATATGATCATTGAAATTTGATTCTCTACAAGGAAGAACTCCAACGCCAACAATGAATACTGGTTGTAAGTTGTTAGCTCTCTCTCTCTCTCTCTCTCTCTCTCTCTCTCTCTCTCTCTCTCTCTCTCTCTCTCTCTCTCTCTCTCTCTCTCTCTCGCTCTCTCGCTCTCTCTCTCTCTCTCTCTCTCTCTCTGTCTCTCTCAATCTCTGTCTCTCTCTCTCTCCGGCCTCCCTCCCTCACTCTCTCTTTCTCCCCCTATATCTCCCTCCCTCTCTCTTTGTCTCTGTCTCTCTCTTTTTCTCCCTCTCCATCATTCTTCCTCACTCTCTCTCTCTCTCTCTCTCTCTCTCTATCTTTCTCTCTCTCTCTCTCTCTGTCTCTCTGTCTCTCTCTCTGTCTCTCTCAATCTCTGTCTCTCTCTCTCTTTCTCTCTCTCTCTCTCTCTCTCTCTCTCTCTCTCTCTCTCTCTCTCTCCGGCCTCCCTCCCTCACTCTCTCTTTCCACGAGAAAATCATGTGACTCTGCGTAATGTATCGAACCAGATCAGCCTGCGAAGGCTAATCTGGGTCGGCACATTCCGTCTCAGGGGATAGAGGTATTGAGTAATGATTCCTGAAACAGAAAATCCACAGGAGGCGAACCGTGGTTGTCCTGGTTAGCCTGCGTGGCATGGTTAGGCTGATCCGGGTCAATACTTTTCGCAGTCAACAATTTTGGTTTTTATAAAGGAACGGCTCATTTATATTTCAGAAAAGTAGTGCTGGCTATTACGCCATTTCTAAAGATAAGTTTATGTAAACATAAAGGTGTATCATACCAGTAGACATGTAAGCAAAAAGTTTATCATACCAGAGTTATATATCCCATAATCTGCTCATTGCAAGATAAATAAGGATCTTCGTCATAAATATATACAGAAAAAGTTCTATACTTTTCCTAATTTGAATAAGTTTTATCTCCTGATGGCAAGTCATAGTCATTCGTATATTATGCCATGATAAAAAGAAATGTTGAGTTAAGTAACATTCGATTATCTGTATGAATGGCAACAACACAAGTATATTGTATATCATTATATGTAAAAGGGCTGGAGTTCTAAATACAATAAATATTTGAAAAGAAAAAAAAAACATATGAAAGACTTTATTAAATTCTCATTCAGATACCAAACTAAACTATGAAGCCACCGAGCAGTTTCTGACCTGGGGCGCACCTCAACTATTCATAGGAACAGTGATGTGCATCACCGCAGCCTCCGCAAGACTGATTTCACATGAACATGCAATGACATATTATCGTTGGGAAAGCTGTGTACGCTTGTCTAATGCTCTTGCAGCAGTGGTAAGATTTGTTAATCCATTCCCACATGCAGGCTCGTATTGACGCATATATTGGTGACGATATTTCAAAAAAAATTATAGCTAAATGAGAAATTGCTCACACTCACTACGTACTTTGTCTGATGCTGCAATGAGTTCTACGTGTTCTACTCTATTCTAAACTTTGCTGTCATTGATAGAAGTTCAATATAGTTTCTCAAAGATATATTAAAGTTGTCTGACGTGGATTTGCGCATTTAAGTTACAGTAAAACCCTTTTCACATACGACACTAACTGTCTTTGTCGGGAATTTTTATTCTTAACATCTACAAATTTTAGATATTTGTTTTTTAAACCGTCTGAATCAAGTCTACGTTATTTTATTTTCTAAATAGTTTACATGTACAATGCCAAATGACTATTAATTTATTTATTCAAATATCTAATTTATTTAAACATATTTTGTCTTCAACAAATCTAAAAGAGACGTATAAGCCAGCATTTCGAAACTATATGACTTTAATAATTAATAGTCTATATAGTTGATAACATGAAGGCAAAAGGCGAAATTGCTCATTGTGAGCAATTTCTCTTTTCAAATCCATGTTTTCAAAAGTCGTTGAAAAATGTAAAGCTGGTTATCTTATAAGATCAATTTAATGAAGTCGGCTGAGATTATCCCTTTCCAACTTGTAGACGTATTTTGAAAACATTGTGGCAAAAAGAGAAATTATAAAAATGTTTTCACCTCTATTTAATACTCATACTTTCCCTTTTGGCTCATTGTTTTCAAAGTCGGCTGCTGTGAAATTTCTGTATATAGAAACGGGTTAAACTAATAGGAAGAATAAAATGCTGCATTTCCAAGTGTAATATTGATAAATGACCATTTAAGGTTTTCTTCGTGATGACCGATTTGGTCATTCAAGAGGTATGCCTCTTGAGTTTGTGTTATAAAAGGTCGTAGGTTCAGTCGCAGCTAAGATAAAAACAATTTTTAAAACAAATCCATTTAGAAGTTTCATTTGTGCAGCTGTCATACGAATTGCAGCATGATGAGTGTTCGTTTTAATTCCTCCATTTCTTTTTAGACAATAATACAAGGGGCAATGGCTGTCCTCTGTTGTAAACTTGGCAGGCAGATACCAGCAGACATTTATGACATCAGACAATGTGAATTCTGTGTAAGTTTGTCTGTTTAATCCACACAGTAAACGCTGGACTTTGTCAAAAACTGTACACAATGCAACCTCTCATACGGGCACCCCTGTCTAAGAGCAAACCCCTCTAGAAATATGGGGAGTTAATTGATTTCCACATTGATTGATTGATTGATTGATTGATTGATTGATTGATTGATTGATTGGGCAGCCTCGGTGGTGTAATTGTAGAGCGATCGCCTCGGGTGCGGGAGGTCGCATGTTCGATCCCTGACCGGGTCATACCAAAATATCTAAAAATGGAAGAAATGGTTGCCCTCCTTGCAGCTCAGGGTTTTTGGGTTAACATACCAACTGACAGACTGGTGACAGGATAAATGGACCACTAGTACTGGTAACTTTCCCAGGAAACGCAGTGATATAACTGAATAAATGTTGAAAGCGGCGTAAAACACCAAACAATCATTGATTGATTGGTTCTGGGATATAACGCCGCTTTAAACAAATTTGCAGTCATATCACGTTGGTCATTCACCTATCTATTAGCTTCATGTACTACACACAACATTCTTTCTAGCTGCTTTTCCATAAGGACTGTAAGCCCATTTGTGGAAAACGAATGGCGCTTGTCACATTGCCTTTTGTCAAGCGTCGAAAATAATATTGGCCGAGCTGGGATTAGAACTCATAAGATTTACACCCCGCGTCGCTACTGAACGACCAACAGGGGCTCGGTTCATCCACGTCCGATCAAAACACTTGATATATTTGTAATGAATTGGGAAAACATTTTTCCCTTTTCCATCCATGTTTTTCCATCGTTGTCTCATCCATCAACCTACTTTGCGCATTATTTTCGAATGAGGCGTGGCCATGGCAAAAAGGGAGTGGCACGCATGCGCAATTGTGTAGTAGATTATAACACTGGTGTGTAATAACAATAAATCAACGATTATGAATTTTCTTTCACCGAGATATCCTTATCTTTGATGGATAGAAATGTAATAAATGGCTTTATTACACTCCCGGCGACGTCATTTATTATATAATGTACATATATACAATGAGGTAAGGGTGAGGTCATGAAACAGAATCTACATAGGTCATTGATAGCTCCTGATGATTGTCAAAAGTCATTTTGATTGGCTAACTTCCCCTTCTCCCAATTGGCTATACTAATATATGTTGAAAGGTATTATAATTAGATTAGAAGGTTGTATGGCGTACTGGTGCTAGTAAGTTACGTAACACATGGTTGGCTAAACTGGACACTATTATATGATTGAACAACGATTGAACACGGTGTTAAAAATCCAATTAATGAATTGGTTAATCAATAAATCGCATGATCTTAACGTTGTAACACAGGGTGTCAAATAATTTACAAGAGCTATTAATGCTTCATGCACATTTAGCGTGTCTACACTTGGCATATTATCATCTTCAGGTAGTTATAATAGTTATAAACATATAAAGATGTTATATAATAGTATGTACTTGTATGTATATAGTTGGAAATGTTCATACTTTTTTGTTTATATTTTTAGAATAAAAGTATTACAGGCTAACTTCCTACACACTGTCTAAACATTTATAATCAGAAGATATCATTTTATGTTATAGCCGTTTCCGATTTGATGGATATTTTATGTGATCATGTATTGTATATAGTTGCTTTGTATTTATAATTCTTATGTTTCTCGCTTTGTTCAATAAACTTAGCAACTTAGACGAACCTGGGCCTTGTTACACACGGCAATCTCATCAGGGTATATAGCCTATTGTTTAAGGTATCCGCTTCGGCGACAGTGAGATCCGATCTGATATGGCCGGTTGGCGAACAACCAGCTAGTTAAATAATGGTACCAAATGTCTGCGTTTCTGGTGCCTTGAGAAAAGAACACGATTCGGGAAGTAAACGTGCTATGGTGCCTCATAAGCTAGAATCGTCTGGCCCTTTCAATAGGGGTGAAACTTTTATGAACAAACACTTTAATTTTACTATTAAAATATATATTTTACATAGATTAACTGTTGTATTTAAGAACATTAAAACACAGTGCTATTTTTATAAGATATTACACAATTATACGCGTTCAATGTCAACAAATATATTAAGTGGTTACAAATATATTAAGTGGTTTGCAAACAAATACAGATTCAGGTCAGACGAATTCGTAACGAACTGTCTCACTTGTATTCAGTATCATCTGCCTTTTAATAATCAACATATTCAAACACTATTGTTAGATGAAACAACATGGAGGCTATCTATTATGAACATGTGAGACTACGTAAAGAAACTCGCTTCTGAAAGAGTCTTAATCTATATTTTCAGCTAATGTGCATCGGCGCTTTTGAGGCCACCCTAATAATGACCAATTTCGTGATAACCTTTTTATTCGTTTCTGAAGGCACCAATAATATGACGAGCATGACACTGGGCTACGTTATACTTGTTTTAACCGGACTCGCTTTTATTTGTTGCATGTCGATATTGTTCATTGGACCTGTAACATACGACGATTTTGTGGTTACAAATACGAATTATTTATTGCTGCCGATTATGGTACCCGCAGATCAGACCACTAGAATTCAGGAACTGCAAATTCAAAATTTACTTCTAGAACAACAGATTTTACAGCACCAGTTGAATAAACAAGGACCCCACCACCATATGAAAAATGAATAAATAGTCAGGAGGCTTAGAGTCTTTGTTTGTATTAATTGTTTGTGTAACAAGCATTTGATTAGGCACACAGTTAATTTGACTCATTGCAGCTTATTTAAGAATGGGACCCACATCTGGAATTTGCAAATTACGGCTGTTACGGCCATCTTTAAAAATGGCCGACATTATGCATTCTATTGTCTTACTTCTTCATTAAAAATATTTTTGTACGAAGTTTTTGTTTATATACTCATGTTTTGGGGTCAAGGAATATCAAAAAGATATCAATTGCAACAAAGCCTTTGTCCACCATATTTTTTTTTTTCAAAATGGCCACCACTTTGGGTTTAAATTTCTAAAATGATAGCAACATTATTTTTCCTATTAAACGGGTTAATTAATTAGGAAAATAATACGTTCACATAGTCCCAGTGGCAAATGGGATTATTTAATTTGCAGAACAAAAGAAACAAAACAGAAATAATGTACGAAACTATCACGATTACACATAATAATCGTATCTGACCCGGATTACGTTCGCTTTACTGTATTTGCAATGTCCCTTACATCCCGTGATGCACCCGCATTTGATTACAACAGGGTATGATCTACCTGCATGTGGGAGAGTCATCCATTTGATGTTCCATTGTGAACTGGGCAACCATGGGGCTTTTTTAATGGATTGACCCCATACATGTATGTGACGTGTCTCATTTCCTGCTCTTAACAAATAATGGATTAAAGCATCTTTTGTTGGTGAAATTATCACTATTTTCCAGTTGTTCTGAGTGAATAAGTCATGTCGATACTATTAACGCAACGGTAGATGCTTCTATGGTCATAAATGATCACCAATAATTCTCGATTTTGGGTGATTCATCTAGGATATTTTGTCTGGATGCCGTTCTAGCCAAGGTGCATACATCATTAGTAGCATCATCAACGACATTCAAAGAAGACAATGCTGTTCGGTTTCGTTTTACAACAAACAAAGATGTTACATCGCATCAAGTAAGGGCATTAAATGCAGTAATTGCTGTGGACGTATTGTTGCCAATTGTTTGAGCAAAGTCTGACACATCAAGGTACCGAAAAGTGATACCTGTACCAAATGACAACCATAGACACGCGCTCTCCATGGGTAATAATACCAATTCTTGGAAATGATTCATACACGACACGTTCAGCGATAAGATGAAACAGTTCAGATTTGTTTTCATCATCACGCAGGAACTCTTGCCAACTTCGAGGTACTATATGTTTTCTTTCAACATGCCTCCGTATGCTTTTACCCTCTTCTGCCATGTACCAGCTTTCAGACTACCCTTCTTATCCATGTCAAATACCAAATCAACTCTAATTACAGCATCGCTATCAAATTGTTTGCGAATGTGTTCCATCACCTACATATTGTCATTATCAAATGATTCAGATATTCCTGGTTGTATCATGTTAACGTAAGC
>JASEVX010000002.1:492383-716052 GCA_031761405.1 Serripes groenlandicus
AGGAATCTCACAATAATTTAAACAAACGCGCGATTTGAATATTTATTAGTAAAACCAACATATATCAATACAAACAGCGCGCTTCATAGAACTAACGCTGATCTACACGTGATTGTTTTTCAGTGATTATGTACTTCAGTAATTGTAATACAGAATATCTTCTTCCTGTCTGTCTCGTCTGTCTGTCTGTATCTGTCTCTGTCTGTCTGTCTGTCTAGTCTGTATGTATGTATGTCTGGTCTGTCTGTCTCGTCTGTCTGTCTGTCTGTCTGCTATATCTAATCTATCTACTAATATGTCTCTCTCACGTTCCTATAACTTCGCGCTCTTCGTATTGATCTTCTAAACTAAATTATCATGTGTATATGTTTCTCAGAAGGTTGTGTACTGCAGTAGATTGTAAAACGTTAAGATCTCGTTGATCATGTTCCAATAAAGTTTATTTGAAAAGTGTATGGGTATAGGACCTCTGTTAAGCGTATTGAAGTTAACGCCTGTATGTGTGTAATGTATGTTTATGTGTATTTATAGACATATGATAGCAGTACCCTTGTCTTGACGACTTTGAAACATTGAAGCAAATCTATGGAAAATATCTATGAATTAAGTTAATAACTAATTGATTTGGGTGAAAACATTTGTGGCAATTTCTCCTTTTGTACACTGTTGTCCCAGGTTGCCTTGTTTAAAAGTGTGTCTTTAGATAGGGAGAAGAGTTCTTTCGCAAACGTTGAAATCGTTATTTCATTCAACCAATTATTTTTGTTTTTACTTATAATTATTGTTAGAACGGAAGACGTGATCATTGAAATATGATTCTCTACAAAGGAAGAACTCCACGCTCAACAATGAATACTGGTTGTAAGTTGTTAGCTCTCTCTCTCTCTCTCTCTCTCTCTCTCTCTCTCTCTCTCTCTCTCTCATCTCTCTCTCTCATCTTCTCTCCATCTCACTCTCTCTCTCTCTCTCTCTCTCTCTATCTCTCTCTCTCTCTCTCTTCTCTTCCTCGTCTCTCTCTCTCTCTCTCTCGTCCGTCCTCCCTCTCCTCACTCTCTCTTTCTCCCTCTATAGTCTTCCCTCCCTCTCTCTCTCTCTGTCTCTCTCCTTTCTCTCCATCTCCATCATTCTTCCTCACTCTCTCTCTCTCTCTCTCTCTCTCTCTCTCTCATCTTCTCTCTCTCTCCTCTCTCTCTCTTTCTCTCTCTTCTCTCTCTCTCTCTCTCTCTCTCTCCGTCCTCCCTCCCTCACTCTCTCTTTCTCCCTCTATACTCCCTCGTCCTCTCTCTCTCGTCTGTCTCTCTCTTTCTCTCCATCTCCATCATTCTCTCTCTCTCCTCTCTCTCTCTCTCTCTCTGTCTCTCTCTCTCTCTCTCTCCTCTCTCTCTACTCTCTCTCTCTCTCTCTTCTCTCTCTCTCTCTCCTCTCTCTCTCTCTCTCTTTCTTTCTCTCTCTTTCTCTCTCTCTATCTCTCACCTCTCTCTCTCTCCCTATATCTCTCTCTATCCCGTTCCACTCGAGAAAACCAACATTGTGACTCTGCGTAATGTATCGACCCCAGATCAGCGCTGCGAAGGCTAATCTGGGCCGGCACATTCCGTCTCAGGGGGATACGAGGTATTGAGTAATAATTCATGAAACATAAAATCCACAGGAGGCGAACCGTGGCTGTCCTGTGTTAGCCTGCGTGGCATGGTTGAGGCAGATCCGGGTCAATACTTTTCGCAGTCAACAATTTTGGTTTTATAAAGGAACGGCTCATTTATATTTTAGAAAAGTAGTGCTGGGCTATTACACCCATTTCTAAAGATAAGTATATATGTAAACATAAAGGTGTATCATACACAGGAGACATGTAAGCAAAATGTTTATCATACCAGTGTTATATATCCCATAATCTGCTCATTGCAAGATAAATAAGGATCTTCGCTTATAAAAAAATATACAGAAAAGGTTCTATACTTTTCCTAATTTGAATAAGTTTTATCTCGCTGATGGCAAGTGAGAACCAGGTCATAGTCATTCGTATAATATGCCATGAGAAAAAGAAATGTTGAGTTAAGTAACATTCGATTATCTGTATGAATGGCAACAACACAAGTATATTGTATATCATTTATAGTGTATAAAGGGCTGGATCTCTAAATACAATAAATATTTGAAAAGAAAAAAAAAAACATATGAAATACTTTATTAAATTCTCATTCAGATACCAAACTAAAATATGAAGCCACCGAGCAGTTTCTGACTGGGGCGCGACCCCAACTATTCATAGGAACAGTGATGTGCATCACCGCAGCCCTCCGCAAGACTGAGTTTCTCATGAATCAAGCAATGACATTTTATCGTTGGGAAAGCTGAGTACGCTTGTCGAATGCTCTTGCAGCAGTGGGTAAGATTTGTTAATCCATTCCCACATGCCGGCTCGTATTGACCCATATATCGGGTGACGATATTTCAAAAAAGAATTTAATAGGCTAAATGAGAAATTGCTCTCAATCACTACATACTTTGTCTGATGCTACAGATGTGTTCTACGTGTTTCTACTCTATTCTAAACGTTACTGTCATTGAAAAGAAGTTCAATATAGTTTCTCAAAGATATATTAAAGTTGTCTGACGTGGATTTGCACTTTTTAGTTACAGTAAAAACCCTTTTCACATACGACACTAACTGTCTTTGTCGCGGAATTTTAATTCTTAACATCTACAAATTTGAGATATTTGTTTTTTAAACCGGTCTGAATCAAGTTCTACGTTTTTTTTATTTTCTGAATAGTTTACATGTACAATGGCCAAATGACTAGTAACTTATTTATTCAAAATATCTAATTGATTTAAATCTTTATTTTGTCTTCAACAAATGCTAAAAGAGACGTATAGCGCCAGCATTTCGAAACTATATGACTTTAATAATTAATAATCTATATAGTTGATAACATGAAGGCAAAAGGCGAAATTGCTCATTGTGAGCAATTTCTCTTTTCATAATCCATGTTTTCAAATGTCGTTGGAAAATTTAAAGCTGGGTTATCTTATAAGATCAATTTAATGAAGTCGGCTGAGATTATCCCTTTCCAGACTTGTAGACGTATTTTGAAAACATTGTCGAAGAAAAAGAAATTATAAAAAATGTTTTCACCTCTATTTAATACTCATACTTTCACTTTTGGGCTCATTGTTGAACAAAGTCGGCTGCTGTGTAATTGCTGTACATGGAAAGGGGTGTAAAACTGATAGGAAGAATAAAATGCTGCAATTTCCAGTTTAATAGTTGATAAAATGACCATTTAAAGGGTTTTCTGCGTGATGACCGATTGGGGTCATTCAAGAGGTATGCCTCTTGAGTTTGTCGTTAGTAAAAGGTCGTAGGTTTCAGTGCGCAGCTAAGATAAAAACAATTTTTTAAAAACAAATCCATTTAGAAGGTTTCATTTGTGCAGCTGCAATACGAATTGCAGCATGATGATTGTTCGTTTTAATTCTCCTATTTCTTTTTAGACAATAATACAAGGAGCAATGGCTGTCCTCTGTTGTAAACTTGGCAGGCAGATACCAGCAGACATTTCTTGACATCAGACAATGTGAATTCTGTGTAAGTTTTCTGTTTTAGTCCACACAGTAAACGCTGGACTTTGGTCAAAAAACTGTACACCAATTCAACCTCTCATACGGGCACCCCTGTCTAAGAGCAAAACCCTCTAGAAATATGCGGAGGTAATTGATTTCCACATTGATTGATTGATTGATTGATTGATTGATTGATTGATTTGATTGATTGATTGGGGCAGCCTCGGTGGTGTTATTGTAGAGCGACAGCCTTGGGCTGCGGGAGGTCGCATGTTCGATCCCTAGACCGGGGTCATTACCAAAAATACTTTAAAAAATGGAAGTAATGACTGCCCCTCCCTTGCAGCTCAGGGTTTTTGGGGTCTAACATACCGACTGACTGACTGGTGGACAGGATAAATGGACCACTAGTACCGGGTAACTTTCCCAGGAAACGCAGTGATATAACTGAATAAATGTTGAAAGCGGGCGTAAAACACCAAACAATCATTGATTGATTGGTTCTTGGGATATTACGCCGGTTTTTAAACAAATTTGCAGTCATATCACGTTGGTCATTCACCTATCTATTAGCTTCATGTACTACAACACAACATTCTTTCTAGCTGCTTTTCCATAAGGACTGTAAGCCCGATTTGTGGAAAACGAATGGCGCTTTGTCACATTGCCTTTTGTCAAGCCGTCGAAAATAATATTCTGCCGAGCTAGGGTTAGAACTCATAAAGATTTACACCCGGCGTCGCTACTGAACGACCAACAGGGGGCTCTGGTTCATCAACGTCCGATCAAAACACTTTGATATATTTGTAAATGAATTGCGGAAAACATTTTTCTCTTTTCCACCCATGTTTTTCCATCGTTGTCTCATCTATGTGTCATAATGTGTTTTCTGTCTTTGCATCTGCTTGAAATTGTCCTGGAGAGGTTTCACTGCATACTGATTATTTACATACCATTGATATATGTGTAAGTGTATATATATATTTATTTCACCATGTATGTGTTCATATAACAGATCACAAATTCATGTGAATTACAGGAAAATTATAATAAATAGAGGATAGTACATGAGTGGTCATTCTAATACGACATTTTATAAAACGAGTTTAATACAATTTGTATTGAATGACCACGAATGTTATATTCTATTGTATATCATAAATTCCAAATCGACGATTATTAGCGCAAAATATATATAACGTCGCTATATAGCGCGATCATTTTCAATGCTTTCATTATGACGTTACGTAGCAGTGTTATTACAACTAGTTGAATACGCAATTTATACAATGGATTTACTTACACTCCCAGGCGACGTCATTTATTATATAATGTACATATATACAATGAAGTAAGAGTGAGGTCATGACAACAGAATATACATACGGTCATTGATTGCTTCTGATGATTGTCAAAAGTCATTTGATTGGCTAACTTCCCCCTTCTCCCAATTGGCTATACTAATATATGTTGGAAGGTATTATAATTAAATTAGAAGGTTGATATGGCGTCGTACTGGTGCTAGTAAGTTACGTAACACATGGTTGGCTGAACTGGACACCTATATATGATTGAACAACGATTGAACACGGTGTTAAAAATCCAATTAATGAATTGGTTAATCAATAAATCGCATGATCTTAACGTTGTAACACAGTGGTGTCAATTAATTTACAAGAGCTATTAATGCTTCATGCACATAAGCTTTAGCGTGTCTACACTTGGCATATTAGCATCTTCAGATATTTATAAATAGTTATAAACATATAGAGATGTTATATAATAGTATGTACTTGTATGTATATAATTTTGTAAACAGGTTGTAATCGATCTTTTCTCTAAATATGTAGATGCTTAAAATCTCCTTAAAGTTGACAATGGAACAAATCGCTGGATGTTCATACTTTCTTGTTTACATTTTTAGAATAAAAGTATTACAGGCTAACTTCCTACACACTGTTCTAAACATTTCAACTCAGAAGATATCATTTTATGGTTATATCCGTTTCCGATTTGATGGATATTTTATTGTGATCATGTATTGTATATAGTTGCTTTGTATTGTTAATGCTTATGTTTCTCGCTTTGTTCAATAAACTTAGCAACTTAGACTGTACCTGGGCCTTGTTACACACGGCAATCTCATCAGGGTATTCACTAGCCAGGTGAACTCTTTAAATTATACCGATCCCGATAGCCTATTGTTTAAGACTATCCGCTTCGGCGACAGTAAGATCCGATTCTGATATGGCCGGGTTGGCGAACAACCAGCTAGTTAAATATCGGTACCGAATGTCTGCGTTTTTGGTGCCTTGTGAAAAAAAGAACACGATTCGGGAAGTAAAACGTGCGATGGTGCACCCATAAGCTAGAAACGTCTGGCCCTTTCAATAGGGGTGAAACCTTTATGAACAAACACTTTAATTTTACTATTAAAATATATATTTTACATAGAATAACTGTAGTATTTAAGAACATTAAAACACAGTGCTATTTTTATAAGAGTATTACACAATTATACGCGTCAGTGTCAACAAATCTATATTAAGTGGTTTGCAAACAAATACAGATTCAGGTCAGACGAATTCGTAACGAACTGTCCTCACTTGTATTCAGTATCGTCTGCCTTTTAATAATAGGAGGCTATATATTATGAACATGTGAGACTACGTAAAGAAACTCGCTTCTGAAAGAGTCTTAATCTATATTTTTCAGCTAATGTGCATCGGCGCTTTTGAGGCTACCCTAATAATTACCAATTTCGTTGATAACCCTTTTATTCGTTTCTGAAGGCACGCAATAATATGACGAGGCATGACACTTGGGGCTACGTTATACTTGTTTTAAACCGAGCTCGCTTTTATTTGTTGCATGTCGATAGTGTTTCATTGGACTCTGTAACCTATGACGATTTTGAGGTTACAAATACGAATTATGTATTGCTGCCGCGATTATGGTACCCCGCAGATCAGACACTAGAATTCAGGAACTGCAAATTCAAAATTTACTTCTTAGAACAACAGATTTTACTAGCACCAGTTGAAATAAACAAGGACCCCACCACCATATGAAAAATGAATAAATAGTCAGGAGGGCTTAGAGTCCATTTTTGTATCTAATTGTTTGTGAAACAAGCATTTGATTAGGCACACAGTTAATTTGACTCATTGCAGCTTATTTAAGAATGGGACCCACATCTGGAATTTGCAAAATTGGCTGGCTGTGACGGCCATCTTTAAAAAGTGGCCGACATTATGCATTCTATTGTCTTACTTCTTCATTAAAAATATTTTTGTACGAAGTTTTTGTTTATATACTAATGTTTTTGGGGTCAAGGAATATCAAAATGATATCAATTGCAACAAAGGCCTTTGTCCACACCATTTTTTTATTTTAAATGGCCACCATATTGGGTTTAAATTTCCTAAAATGATAGCAACATTATTTTTTCTATTAAACGGGGTTAATTAATTAGGAGAAATAATACTTTCACATAGTCCCAGTGGCAAATGGAATTATTTCATTTTCAGAACAGAAAGAAACTAAACAGAAAATAATGTACGAAACTGTCCACATACTGTATCACGATTACACATAATACAATCGTATCTGACCCGGATTACGTTCGCTTTACTGTATTTGCAATGTCCCTTACATCCCGTGATGCACCCGCATTTGATGACAACAGGGTATGATCTACCTGCATGGCGGGAGAGTCATCCATTTGATGTTCCATTGTGAACTGGGCAAACCATGGGGCTTTTTTAATGGATTGACCCCATACATGTATGTGACGTGTCTCATTTCCTGCTCTTAACAATTGATGGATTAAAGCATCTTGTGTTGGTGAAATTATCACTATTTTCCAGTTGTTCTGAGTGAATAAGTCCTGTCGGCACCATTAACGCAACGGTAGATGCTTCCATGGTCATATATGATCACCAATAATTCTCGATTGGGAGGTGGTTCATCTAGGATATTTCTGTCTGGATGCCGTTCTAGCCAGAGGTGCATACATCATTTAGTAGCATCATCAACGACATTCCACGAAGACCATGCTGTTCGGTTTCGTTTTACAACAAAAACAAAGATGTTACATCGCATCACTGTAAGGGCATGAAATGCAAGTAATTGCTGTGGACTTATTGATTGCCAATTGTTTTGAGCAAAGTATGAACACATCAAGGGGTACCGAACAGTGATAACTGTACCAAATGACAAACCATAGACATTCACAGTCAATCTTCTGGGCTAGAGTTAGGCCTATGACAACTACGTCCGTACTATTTTCTAAGAAGGTTCTACTTCATACCTTTAAAATTAGCTCCATCTAATCTATCAGCCCGGGTTCCATCACAAGTCGCTGAAGGACCACCACGCGCTCTCCATTGGTAATAATACCACTTCCTGGAAATGATTCATACACGACACCTTCAGCGATAAGATGAAACAGTTCAGATTTGTTTTCATCATCACGCAGGAAACTCTTGCCAACTTCGAGGTACCATATGTTTTCATTCAACATGCCTCCGTATGCTTTTTAGCCATCTTCTGTCATGTACCAGCTTTCAGACTACCCTTCTTGTACATGTCAAATACCACATCAACTCTAATTTACAGCATCGCTATCAAATTGTTTGCGAATGTGTACCATCACCTACATATTTGTCATTATCAAATGATTCAGATATTCCTGGTTGTATCATGTTAACGTAAGCTGCACCATCTAGGATGATCATATGGGTATCAAGGGGGTTTTAAACTGTGTCAGGAATATGGTACAAGCATTTCAACACATTCAAAGAGATCTGCCTTGGTTCCAGACCGGTATAGCCAAATGGTCTGATTAGCGATGCTGGATACGACTGCTTTTCATAGGAGAGACATTCTGCCATGTATATTTTGCGCTCTTCACACACAATGTAAAGCGTTGAAAACAAAAGAGCCGGTCACGTTTCAGGGCCTTTAAGCTGTTTTTGCTTGTTTCGTTTTTCTCTTTGGACACATGTTTTCCAAGAATGAAAGTTTGGACTTTGTAATGGTGCGGATGAAGGGGTTGGTGCGAGCTATTAAATCACCCTGAAAAAAGACTGTCACACTTTTCTGTCCAATAAGCTTGATCTTCTCAATGGAGTCAACAATGGTACTATCAAAAACCATTCTAGAGTCAAGCACCAGCCAATTTAATAAACGTATTACCCATGTCTAGAAAACTGGTATTCACAAGAGATTTCATATGACGAAGGAATAATTTCTGTGTTTCTGAAATGATAATAACTGTAGTATAAATGCTGGCTATGTTTTGCAATAGTACTTATACAACTGTACCCCCGGCAAAGTTGTTTCAGAATGTGTCTTATCCGTCTATACAGGGTTGGATTTAGTATAAAGTTGACCGTCTCCGTGGTGAAATGCATTCGTCTTGTAAGACCAGGGTTCGATCCTTGGCGGATTATGCAGACTTATCAATATAGAAACAACGGATTCCCTCCTTGGCACGCGCGTTTGCGGGAGATATGTTTACGATAGGTGCATCCGTGTCACGATAAGTCCTGTTAAATAACCCAGGAACTGTTGAGAGCTGATGAGAAAATTTCAAACAAAATTATTAAGTTGAGCCGTGTCAATCAATATTGATCTCACTGATAAGACAAAAAAGCTATGGTTTAAGCACAGTGTTGAGATATTCTTTGATTGACGTGGCTCAACTGAATAAATAATCCCGTACTGCATAGATAAAGGATGGATTTAAAACTATGCTTCAAAGATGTTAAATGTCGTCTGCAACAGGGTTAATGGTCATATCTGCGTTAAAAGTTAATTTAATCCAGGGATTTCGAGTTAAAGCTTTTGTCATTTGAACTACTAGTTCAAACAGGTGTGATGCAGAGAGAGAGAGAGAGAGAGAGAGAGAGAGAGACAGAGAGAGAGAGAGAGAGACAGTAGAGAGAGAGAGAGAGAGAGAGAGAGACAGAGAGAGAGAGAGAGAAGAGATGAGCGATAGAATGGAGAGAGGAGAGAGAGAGACAGAGACAGAGGAGAAGAGAGAGAGAGAGAGAGAGAGAGAGAGAGAGACGAAAAGAGAGAGAGAGAGAGAGAGAGAGAGACAGAGAGAGAGACAGAGGAGAGAGAGAGACAGACAGACAGAGAGAGACACATACAGACCAGAGACAGACAGACAGAGACAGACAGACAGACAGACAGAGAGAGACAGAGAGATGAGAGAGAGCAGAGAGAGACAGACAGACAGAGACAGAGAGACAGAGAGAGAGATAGAGAAAGAGAGACAGAGACAGACAGACAGACAGACAGACAGACAGACAGACAGACAGAGAGACAGACAGACAGAGAGAGAGAGAGAGGATGAGAAGAGAGACAGAGACAGAGAGAGACAGAGACGAGAGACAGAGAGAGACAGAGAATGCTTACAGCGCATTAACAGCGCAACCTTCTTCTTTTACACGTATCGTTTCCTGCTCGTGGTTTTCATCTAACGACAACTTCGAGATTGATGTTTGGATCTATTTACTGTGAAGTTACCACTGCTAAACCACTTGAGAACTGACTGCTATTCCGTGTATAGTATCAAGCTTCTAGAGTTTCATTAGTACTCATTCATTGCAGAAGGAATCTTGTTGAAGTTTGTAGAACGCACATTTCTGGTGTGCTCGAAGTGTCCTTCCTTATGGCCCTATTCCATCTAACGACCACGAATCCCACGAATCACCAAAAATAGCTAAATTTTTAGGATTCGTAGATGGATCGTAATCATTTCGGCGAAGTTCTTAACTCATTTCGTATATATTCGTAGTCGGTTCTTGCAATTCTGAGCGATCGGAATGTCGTGACAAAAGTTTTGAACTGTTCAAAGTTTTGGCCCCGAACTCCACGATTAAAAAAATCGTAGCTTATTTCGTAACAACTTCGTAGTGCGTTCTTGGGCATCGTAACTGAAACGTAATCGATTCGTAGGTAATCCCACAGAATATGTGATTCGTAACCTTGATTCGTACATGCATTCGGTGTGTTCTTAGCGTAGTCGTAACTGATTCCTAACGTCCGGGCAGTATTCGTAATAGTATTCTTTATACATCGTAGTCAATTCTCGCGGGACTCCAGCCGAACCAAATTATGTATCGTAAATGAATCGTCACGAATTTAGACAAGAAAATTTGCAAAATATCACGAATCCTCCCGAAGTCCTAAAATTAGCCACTTTTGGTGATTCGTGGGATTCGTGGTCGTAGTGAATAGGGCCATTACAACGGGATGCTTTCAGAAAACTGGCGGCCGTTCCTGAAAGTGGCTATTTGAGCCTGAAATGGCTATTTGAGCCTGTGAAGTCCATCCTGACCCATCAAGAAGATCAACCAAGCAGTTGAACACGGTCATCTTTTATATGTAGTCCTCCTAATTATGGCCCTATTCCACTACGAACCACGAATCCCACGAATCACCAAAAGATAGCTAAAATTTTAGGATTCGTAGATGGATCGTAATCATTTCGCGAAGTTCTTAACTCATTCGTATATATTCGTAGTCGGTTCTTGCAATCTTGAGCGATCGGGAATTCGTGACAAAAGTTTTGAACTGTTCAAAGTTTTGGCCCCGAACTTCACGATTAAAAAAAATCGTAGTCTTATTCGTAACAACTTCGTAGTGCGTTCTTGGGCATCGTAACTGAAACGTAATCGATTCGTAGGTAATCCCACAGAATATGTATTCGTACTGATTCGTACATGCATTCGGTGTGTTCTTAGCGTAGTCGTAACTGATTCCTAACGTCCGGGCAGTATTCGTAATAGATTTTTATACATCGTAGTCAATTCTCGCGGGACTCCAGCCGTAAACAAAATATATGTATCGTAAAATGAATCGTCACGAATTAGACAAGAAAGATTTGCAAAATATCACGAATCCTCCGAATCCTAAAATTTAGCCACTTGTTTGGTGATTCGTGGGATTCCGTGGTCGTAGTGGAATAGGGCCATAACATAACCACATAAGAGTTTTTCCCCATGTGTCTCTGGATATGCCCATTTAATGTTCTTTGCGATTTTATATAGTGGTTGGTCACGGGTTATGGACAGGGGTGTGTACGTGGTTGACAATAATAATAGCATCTTCGCACCACAAACCATTGAATGCTTAATCATTGCAACTGATTTGAAATTTTATGGAAATAGCGGTAAACAGTGTACTGATAATCTGGTTGGATAGTGGTCTTTGTTTGATGGTACAGATATATATATATATATATAGGGAAAACAAGCCATGTTTTTTGATCGGATCAAAATAGTTTCAACAATCTTAGTAGAGGATCACCAAAAAGAACATTTTGTTCCAAAATAATTTTCTAATCAGACCAGTTCGTTTGGATAAGAACATTTTTAAGAAGTTTTTCCAGTTTTCCATCTTTCTGATGCCGCAGCAAACCAAAGTTCAGACATATAGACGGACAAACGCCGACGCCGCCTGCAGGACGGTGAGTGATCGCAATAGCTCACCCAAAACTGTGTGCTCAAGTGACCTAATAAAGACAGATGAAAAGTATTATTCATAGTTAGTAACAAATAACTGCACAAATCAATTATCTACATTTATGCTATTTTTTGTTCCAAGATTTTATAAAAACTTTACATTTTAATATTAAACTGGCGACCATTTTGGAAAACAAAGATGCTAGAAACATCGCGTTGTAATAAAGGTTGTGATTATTTCCTTTTTTCATAGAAAATATAAATTAAGATACAAAAATAAGAGATTGTGAATGTTTCGTGTCGGGCAAGCCACAGCCGATTTTGGCAAAATCTTGTTTGGGTTCCTGTTTATAAATAGAATAAGTATATATCACATTATGTTTGTACAAGTTTCATGCTTTTTATCAAAAAGTGCATGATTTTTGCTTAGACTCCAGGCCAAAACTGTTAAAGGGCATTGACTTTGCAAAAAAACAAACAATCCTAAAGAGAACCACGCTTTTGACTTCTAGAAATTCTTCTGCAATCGTGAATTGAGTTTACATGTTATGAACCTGTAAATGTGATATAGGTGATTTTGTTTTAAGTGATATTTTTTAGAAACCAAGCAAAATAATACCGATTTTATTCTTTTTTTATAGTAATTTATAGTCAGTTTATTTTTAGAACTGAAAATGTGCGAAAATAGTGTCAAATCAAACCGCGTAATTAAGAAAAATCATTCACGATGTTCATTTATAATTCCAGGCTTGTCAATTTATTATAATTTGCCTGCCAAATAACAATAACTATTTGTACAAACCACTTGATGCTTTTCTCTTATAACCAAATAAAAACGTGGTTGACAGAAAGACCGGCAAACAACGAAGTAGCGACCATTAAGTTTACTATTTCTACTTCATTAGATACTTAAATTGATTGATTGATTGGTGTTGTTCAACAATTACAACAAGTGTTAAGTTATATCACGGCATTTCCCGGGTAAGTTACTAGTACTTTTTGACCATTTATCCTGATACCAGACAGTCAGTCGTAATGCCAACCCCGCAACCCTTAGCGCCCATGAGGGCAGCCAATACTGCCATTTTTAAGAAATAATTATAATATTACAGACAAACAAAAGCATACTTTCTAAAACCAGCATGTTATAACAATCAATCAATCAAAATTGTGCAATTCATTTATTGATCATGGTTGGAATGGAGAATTGTTCATGAATTCATGGATATATTATATACAATAATCTTGTGTTTCGCTGCTTAAAATGCCGATCATATCGGACTTGTTGCATTTTTACTGGGTCATAGCATGGTCGATTGATTACAAACAAGACTGGCGTTGAGGTAAAAAAAGAGTTCAGAATGGGTCGGCTGTGTGTATTACAACAGAACTTTTTTTAACTCGATAAAGAAAGTGATTATATTTTCCTTTGCTGGGTGTACATGTATCAACCTCAACCAATGAAAAACAGTTGAAATTAAAAACTCGACCCCTCGCATTTATTCAAGTGTGAGGCTTGGTTGCGGTCGTACGTTCCTGGTTGAAATGCAGGGAGCCCTAAAACCTGTATATCGGAGGGCTAGTGTATTTGGGCGGTGCTTTGCAAATTCCATAATCACTTCTTACCTATTTAGATGGTGTTGTATTGTCTTTGTCACCTGACCCGGAGTGTTATACCAAATAATACAGAAAAATTCATTTTCTTAATTTTGACTTTTCATTTATTACAGAAAATTATTCCGCATCAACAAAAATACAATCTGGTTATTTGCACATCAATGTAAACAACGTTAAGTTACAGTATTTTAAAATGAAACACACTAACACACATGCAAATCATTAACTACATTTCTCATTTAAATTGATATACTTACAAAACTTTATTTACTACATTTAACCTTTTCCACTCATAAAAACATTTTTTAAATTATTTGCGGTAGATGCCTTTTATAAACATCATCATGAGCAATTTCTCCATTTCTCAAAAAAATAATCAGCAGTCTATCAAAACTGAATATTCTACGAAAATTCCAGCCATTGCAATTTTTCTCCGATGTTTTCAAATCTGATGATTCTCAAAAATTCAGATCAGGAAAAGGGATAAAGTAAGTGAAACCCCAACAATGTTTCACAATTTAACCCCTTTTCCCACATACAAACGTTTTCTGACGCCACTGCAACTGACTTCATTTGAAAACATTGTGGCAAAAGTAGAAATTCCTCATAATGAGCAATTTCACCTTTTGCCACTGTGTTTTCAACCATTTTCAGTAATCACTTTTTCATTTAGTGATTTATCTTATTTTTGCTTATATGTTTTCAAAGTCATCTTTTTCAGATTTACTGAATCCGGGGAAAGGGTTGATCTTAATTTGTTATCAAACCAGGGATGTACATGTATTAAGATTGTACCGGTGCTTAGTGAGTGCTAATCAAAAGTTTGATTGTGTGATATTAGCAAGCACTCACTCAAGAAATCGGTGTGTTAGAGCAATATGAATACACACTAGATCCTCACCTTGTTTAAAGATGCGTATTGATATGACATATCGAGGGCTTGGCGTGAAACGGTTGTAACTAAAAACCTATTTTGAAAACCCTGGTTTAGGTGCAATTTTGACCCCTTTGTAAACAATGCAAATTTAGATGCCATTGCTCAGAACGAGCAATGGCATCTAAATTTCCATTGTTTACCAAGAAAAATTACTTAAAGCTTATAAAGACTTTATGGCGAGGTGATTAACCTTGGTAAAAAAAATACCAATTTTGGTTACAACTGTTTCACGCCAAGCCCTCGATATATGTATTGTTCATTAAAATTAAACTGTGTGTAGTTCATCCCATCATGCATGGGTTTTTTCCCTTTCATAAATCATAACATATCAAAACAATTTACCTATGGTAACAATAACAAGAGCTGTCGGAGGACAGCACGCTCGACTATATGCCGCTTATTAAAAAAAAGCACTATTTCATTATATTGCACTTAAGTACTAATAAATCATATTATATAATATATATGTAAAAGCAACTGAATAGATCCATACATTTAAATATATATATATCATTTAAAAATCAAATTTCCTAAGTCAATCAAGGGCCATAACTCCATATTTAGGATACAATGGAGTTATCTAACCTAATTGTACGATGGTCCTTAACAAATGTGTCAAGTAAGAAGTGATTTGAATGATTCAACTTTAAAGTTGAGCTAAATGCAAATGTTAAAACTGACCGAGTCCAAAAATAGCAAAACCTTAAAAAAAGGTTTTCCATTTGATATGTGAGAAGAATTATATTTGATAAATGAATGATCACAATAAGAAAGGAACGTAACCAAAACTTATATTCTCAAAATCAAACAAAAATCATGTTTTTTACCCCCAAAAAGTCACACTCAGCATCTTCAACATACAATGTGAAGAAAGGTATTATATGTAATTATATTCCAAATATGAAAGCCCTAACACAAGTACTTATTGGGAAAATTTAAAAATTAAATGAAACTTGCCCTAAAACTTCAACCACCCAAAATCATGTTTTTTACCCCAAAAAGAAGGTCACACTCAGCATCTTCAGCATTCTATGTGAAGAAAGGTATAAGATGTAACTATCTTCCAAATATGAAAGCCCTAGC
Source organism: Serripes groenlandicus (assembly GCA_031761405.1). NCBI lineage: Eukaryota > Metazoa > Mollusca > Bivalvia > Cardiida > Cardiidae > Serripes > Serripes groenlandicus. Next base: position 508,068 of record JASEVX010000002.1, read on the forward strand.
ACAAATACTTATTGAGAACAATTTAAAAATTAAATGAAAATGCCAACTTGCCCTAAAACTTTAACCACCCAAAATCATGTCTTTTACCACAAAAAGAAAGTCACACTCAGCATCTTCAGCATACAATATAAAGAAATATATTAGATGTAATTATATTTAAAATATGAAAGCCCTAGCACAAGTACTTGTTGAGAAAAAGTTAAAAAAAAAAGGAAAATTCCTACTTGACCTAAAACTTCAACCACTCCTAATCATGTTTTTTACCCCAAAAAGAAGGTCACACTCAGCATCTTCAGCATTTAATGTGAAGAAAGGTATAAGATGTAACTAACTTCCAAATATGAAAGCCCTAGCACAAGTACTTATTGAGAAAGATTTAAAAATTAAATGAAAATGCCAACTTGCCCTAAAACTTTAACCGGCCAAAATCATGTTTTTTACCCCAAAAAGAAGGTCACACTCAGCATCTTCAGCATTCAATGTGAAGGAATGTATTAGATGTAATTATATTCCAAATATGAAAGCCCTAGCACAAGTACTTATTGAGAAAAAATAAAAAATAAATCATGTTTTTTACCCCAAAAAGAAGGTCACAATCAGCACCATCAGCATTCAATGTGAAGAAAGGTATAAGATGTAACCATATTCCAAATATGAAAGCCCTAGCACAAATACTTATGAATGAAAATGCCAACTTGCCCTAAAACTTTAACCGAACGCCGACGGAGACGGAGACACCGACGCTGGGGCGAGTAGTAAAGCTCTCATATTCTTCGAATAGTCGAGCTAAAAATAAAACAACTTCAAATCCTGTTAATCCAAGATTCACAAACCTCTAAATTCTTTCCCACATATAACCAATCTGCAGCAGAAGACTTTGAAAACATCAAATATATAGAAAATCTCTAAAATTGAAAGTACATGCTCACTTTGAGTCATTCCTCCTATTACCACAAAGCTTTCAACAGTCCTCTGCTGTAGAAGCATCGCTATGCATACCCGTATGTCTGTAGAAAGGGGTTAACTAATGTATATACAATAGCAGAGGTCCAGATAGGGAGCGGTGTACAGCTCTTTTGTCCACAATATCTTTCTTATTATCCAACCAAACCCATAATATGGGTACTTAAAAGAATCATCTCATTAAGACGATTCTTTTGAGTACCCACAACATTGAGATAGAGTATCAATTAAGGATATTAGAATGTGCAAAACTCCCCTTATCTAGAGCTCTGAAATAGTCAACCTCCGAAATAATAGGGTTAAAATATAATTATATAATTCAAATAAAAAAAAGAATCTACAACTTAAAATATCATATAAAAAACATAACTTCATCAACTGACCACCTATGTGAGTTACGTTGCAGACAATCAAATTAGTAATTGAGAAGGAGAGATAAATCAGTACAAATTAGTCTAGAGCTATTCAAACCATTTCAATATTCATACTTTCATTTATCTGATGTTTTCAAGGCCATCTGCTGCTACCTTGGTGTATGTGGGAACGGGTTAAGTTATACTGTACAACTTACAAGAGTGGACACATTGCCTTTGTTGGTAAATAGACCTCTTCCACTTGCAGATGCACTTCAATTTGAAAACATTGTTGAAAAAAGAGCAATTGCCCATGATGAGCAAATTTCTCATTTTGGCACACAGTTTTAACTCTATTCAATAATTGTATTTTCATTTAAATTGATTTTTGGTATTTCTACCTACATGCTATCAAAGTCGTATGCTGCAGTTTTGTATTATATGGGAAAGGATTACTGGTAGAGAGTTTTGGTATTTCTACTTACGTGCTATCAAAGTCGTCTTCTGCAGTTTTGTATTATATGGAAAGGATTACTGGTATGTTTTTTCATTGAAGCAGGCAACTTCTGAAGGGTCAAAACACCATGGAGGCCATGTTTTACCAATTAACATGGCTTGAGGTAATCTTGTAGAAGGTTACCCAGCGAACAGTTCAAGTAACTTCTACAAAGTTACTTTACAAAATTATTTTGAAAACAGCCAGATACTTCTGGAGCAGTAATTTTTTAAGTTTTCACTAAAGCAATAAAATGAAAAATAGCCCCACAGACCCCTGACGGCCATGGTTTTCAAGGATTTTTGTAAGGACAATCAGGACATTGTGACATTTTGTAAAGTTTGATCCCAATTGACCCACTGGTTCCAGGGATGAAGATATAGACCAACGCCGTACAAAAGGTGATTGCTATAAAGTGATTCACTACAGGCTTTTATTTAAAGGCATTTCAAGGATCAGATATTCTGACCCATTCCCAATGGCAAGTCTTTAAAATCATGCAGAATTCCCATGTTTTGTCATGTTAACCCCGGCTTTTTATTCCCAAATATAAAGTAATAGCCATGGCTCTCACTAGGCTAAAAATTTAGGCGAGTTAGGGAGAAGGGGGGACTTAAAAGAGGAGAAGTGATATTTCCAAATGTCATTGATATGTGTGTCATAACTGGGACGTTTGAGATACACATCTATTTAAGGATGTACTGAACTAAGTCTAGTGGATTTTTTATAATATTTAACTTTTTTTGTGACATTGGTTTTTTTTTTAAAGTTGGATGTATGGATGATAAAACAAACACACAAAAATGGCATGTTTCTGTGCTTAATTGTATGCTAAATTCATTTATGAAAGCCTTATGTTATGTGATATGCATATTTTTTGCTATTTCTGCACATGAAATTTTAATGCAAATTACCGATATTTAAAAGATGATATGCTAATTTCTTGTCTTCTTGTGGTATATATAATATTCTGAAGTTATTTTACCATATCTTTGGAGGTTTACATGATAAGTTGTAATTAAACCTCAAAAATAAACGCTATTTTGTCCTGATGAGAACCCATATATGTCAGGTGTAAGAACAGACAGGTTCAAACTTTGAATTAATGAAAAAACATATTTATAATATTTATTTATTACTAAAACTGCATCAGATTATTGAAATAACTATCATTTATCAATATTTGAAAAGAAAAGTACATGTCACTGAACAAAATTTTGAGTTGTTCTTGTCTGAATTACCTCCCTTGTCTAAAATATGTTAAAATATGAATATATGTTTATTTATTCTTCAAACATATCTTCAATTGTAATAAAAGTATTTCAATATTTTCTACTTATTTTCGAAAGCATATGATGCTATAAAAGTTCTAGATTAAAATTTATATACATGGATTTTAATGTGTTCTTTTAACCCAGCTATATTATATCATCAAACATGGCGTCTGGACAGCGCTTTGAAGGCTCACGAAAGATATTCTGCCAGGAAACAAGCCCTAAAAATTGCTTGAAGTCACTCATATTTACAGTCAAACCTGTGCTAAAGACCCCCTTTGTTTTATCAATTCCCTGTCTATAGCAACCACACTTTTTCAATTTCTCAATTACTCATTCTTCATAAATGACCCTGTAATTAAGGACCACCTGTGAACAAAGACCAGCCTGTTCATTTCCCATGGTTGGTCTTTAAACACAGGTTGGACTGTATCTGGGAGCATAATGAGGGCTTGGCGTGAAACAGTTGTAACTAAAAACATATTTTGAAATCCCTGTTTTAGGGGCAATTTTGACACCTTTGTAAACAATGCAAATTAAGGTGTCATTGCTCAGAACAAGCAATGGCACCTATATTTCCATTGTTTACAAAAATTATGATTTAACGCTTATAAAGTCTTTATAGCGAGGTGATTAAGCTTGGTAAAAAAATACCAATTTTAGTAAAAACCGTTTCACGCCAAGCCCTCGATAAGGTCAACACGGTATTCCATGTTCTCCTCTTTCCCTTTAACTAAACAATAGCTAATTCTTGTAACGGTGTTTCATGCTCCACTCTTGAAAATTCGTATTTAGTCAAATCAATTGTCTGGTACTTGTCATAGACAAATAACTCCGAAATGGCTCGTCCAATGGCTAGTCCTTGCTGGACTCCATGTCCACTAAGTCCGTTGGCGAAGATAAAATTATTATGGTATAGGTGTCGACCGATAATTAAGTTTTGATCAAGAGTGTTGTAGTCATAAAACCCTGCCCAAGCACTCTTGAGCTGAAAGAATAGAACAAATAAAAAAATTGTCGTTTCTAGCAGGCCATACTAAAATGGACATATGGAAGCCGGTGATCGAACCCAGAACTACCTGCATTAATTTAATTAACCAGTTAATTCATCCTTATCAAAGCCTTTAAAGAAGCATTTTGACATACCCAAAAGATGACATTTGAAAACATTGTGGCCTAAACAGAATTAAATTACCTTTAAGAAATGGCCGTGGGGCCAATAATTTGGTAAGCAAAGATATTTTGATTCAATCCATTTTTGTTGAATGCCATAAAGCAAATTTATTTCTTATCATAGTACATGTAAGTAACATAGGTGTCACAAATAAGTGTATAACTGAAATGCTGATAAAAATGGCGTAAAAAAAAATTAAAACCGAAATTACACATACCTTTAAATTTTCGAATGCTGGTACACGCTTTGCAAGAGTAGGCCAGACGTATTCATAGAAGAAATCATAGTCTACATCAAGGTTACCAATATCGGGTTCATCATCCTGAAACATGATAGGGTAAATATAACCCCTGTAACCCTTTACCTCATACAACAATTCTGCAGCAGACGACTTTGAACATATTTTGTCAAAACATAGAAAATCTCCATAATATAATGGATAACCTATGACAAAAAGTGGAAAACACTTTTGTCACTATGTTTTCAAAACACCGTCTGCTGCAGAGGCGTCAGAAAGCGTCTATATGAGGGTATGAGGTAAAGGGTTAAATGATATTACATAGAGTAAATCAAATAAGTCAATGGAGTATTAAAAACAATACAAAAGCCCCCTACAATATTTCAGCTAATTTAACATTGAAAGATAAAATCCTTTACCTGATATAACATTGAGTTAATACAATATGATTTTGTGTTTCTTTTGTGGGTTTTTTTTATCTGATATTACATTGAATAAATATAACCCTTTATGTGATTTACATTGAGTAAATATAACGCTTAAAAAACTCTTTAAAATTTCAAGACCCTAGCACCTGCAGTTCATAAGTTATGGATTGAACATTTGAAGATGAAGCCACATGCATGAAAACTTGAGCACACCTACCTCTGTGAGTGGTGAAGCCCCACATAGATAATGACCACCTAGACCTTCTCGTCTAAAGTACACACCTGAGGGATCAATAGTAAAAGGAGTATCTAGAGTGGGACCATCTGGACAGTGAAAGCAATACACATATCTCTTCCTGTAATATATAGACAGTACACATATCTCTTCCTGCAATATATGTATATATATATACACAATACACATATCTTTTCCTGCAATAAATATATACACAATACACATATATCTTCCTGCAATATATCCCGATTTTTTACATAGGATTTATTGTATTAAACCTGTTCCAACATATCAATGCATTTTGATGTATCTGCAGCAAACAACTTTAAAGTACTCTATTCACTATCCATACTTTCTATCAAAGAGATTTTTTTTACTTTTACCTAAATGTTTTCAGTCATTTGTTTATATGATGGAAATGGTTTAGGTTATATAAGATACCTTGGCTCTACAGGAAGTTTTGCTTTGTTCCCACTTTCGCCTGTACCAATACCCGCCATATCTGCGATCTGACCCGCCCATGGCCCGCCACAGTTTACGAATGTTCCGGCGTCACAACCATACACATTACCATCTTTAGCTTTGATCTGAAATCAGTTAATGATTCAATTAGATAACTCACCTTTATGTCAAGGTATCCTATCCATAACTCTGATTTTGAGACTTTAATCAGACATTACCTAAACAAAAAAAAAAAAGATGTGTTTGTTTGATTGGTGTTTTACTCCACTTTCAATACGGCATTTCCAGTACTCCTGGTCCATTTACCCTGACACCAGTGAGTAATGCTAACCCAACAATCATAAGTGCCAAGGAGGCAAAGCCATTACTGACATTTTAAAAGTATTTTGAATGATCCAACATGAGATCAAAACCACTACATCCTGCACCGGAGGATGCTCTACCAATACATCTTGCACCGGAGGACGCTCTACCAATTCATAACCAAGGCAGTGATAGCCATCAGAAGAAAAGAATTTGATAAAATAAAATAAATAAAATTAAGAAACTGTGTACTCAGTGTGTAGTGTGTAGTAAATACATAATACAAGAAATACATACCAGTCAAATGTTTATGCAAATAACCCTTAACAACATGCAGATCCATATAAGCAGACGACTTTTAAATATTTTGGCTCATGATGTGCAATTTCTCCTTTTGTCACATTGTTTTCAATTCTGTTCAATAATTACAATTATTTACAGAGATTTTCTATAGAACGATACCTATCCATCTATTCAGTTGTCTGTTTTTGCTGTATACAGGAAATGGTTTATTTGATAATTCGGAGCAATTTCCCCTTTTGCCACAATGTTTTAAAAGGTATTTTGCCACAAAGTCATCTGCAGAAGGGAAATACAAATGTAGTTACAGAAGACTTACATCAACTCCTTGAATATATGTCCTTTGATTATCTTCTCTATGTCTAAATTGACACACTTCACCCTCTACGTAATTCACGCCCAGGTCCTGATTCTTAGCCCGCAGCGCGCACACCAGTTGATAGGGATCATACCAGCCTTCTCCTTCAACACCTGTATAAGTAAAACAAGACACAGTCTGACATGAACCATACCATGGGTAAATCAACCCCTTCAAACCCTATATAATAGGTGCTCAAAAAGATACATTAGAATTGATTGAATAATAAGAGAGATATTGAGGAGCAAAGACCACACATTCCAAGGATTTAACCCTTTCCCTCATACGGCAATTCTGCAGCAGACGACTTTGAACGTTCTTTGTCAAAAAATAGAAAATCTCCATAATTGAATGGATAACCTATGACTAAAAGTGGAAAACATTGTGACAAAAGGAGAAATTGCACGTTTTGTGCAATTTCTTCTTTTGTCACTATGTTTTCAAAAAGCCGTCTGCTGCAGAGGCATCAGAAAGCGTCCTTATGGGGGAAAGGGTTAAACAAGAGAGACCCGAGCTAACGCCAATGCTTGTCCGTTTTTTCTCAGTAGAAAAATGGGCATTACTGAATAATTATTAAAGCCAGAGTTATGGGACTTGTTATAGACAGGTGTATTGTACCTAGAAACATGCCAACCAAGTTTCATTGGAAAATGTTGAATGTCTTTTTAGTTATGAGGTAAGATTTAAGTTTTGTGATGACGCCAAGTATAGCCAGACTTATTTTTCTTTGAAAAACAGTTGACCAAAAAAGTAATTGTGACTAGCCACTACTGGTGAGTAGTCTTACCAGGGGTCTAAATCAGGAGGAGTAACGCTTTCCCTCACACGACAATTCTGCAGCAGAGGACTTTGAATATATTTTGTCAAAAAATAGAAAACCTCTATAATTGAATGGATAACCTATGACTAAAAGTGGAAAACATTGTGTGCTTGTTTTGAGCAATTTCTTCTTTTGTCACTATGTTTTCAAAAAGCTGTCTGCATCAGAGGCATCAGAAAGCGCCTATATGGGGGAAAGGGTTAACAGGTATTTGCCCCATAATATCGCCCTTATTACTTGCTTGACTCTTCACCGCTTACAGATGCATTTTGATGCATCTGAAGCAGACGTATTTTAAAAACATTATCGCGAAACGTGAAATTGCACATTGAGAAAAGGAAGTATGATTATCTAATAGCGTTCTGAGATATAGAAGTATGATTATTTAATAGCATTCTGAGATATAGAAGTATGATTATTTAATAGCGTTCTGAGATATAGAAGTATGATTATTTAATAGAGTTCTGAGAAATAGAAGTATGATTATTTAATAGAGTTCTGAGAAAAGGAAATATGATTATTTAATAGCATTCTGAGATATAGAAGTATGATTATTTAATAGAGTTCTGAGAAATAGAAGTATGATTATTTAATATAGTTCTGAGAAATAGAAGTATGATTATTTAATAGAGTTCTGAGATATAGAAGTGTGATTATTTAATAGAGTTCTGAGAAAAGGAAGTATGATTATTTAATAGTGTTCTGAGATATAGAAGTATGATTATTTAATAGAGTTCTGAGAAATAGAAGTATGATTATTTAATAGAGTTCTAAGAAAAGGAAGTATGATTATTTAATAGAGTTCTGAGATATAGAAGTATGATTATTTAATAGAGTTCTGAGAAAAGGAAGTATGATTATCTAATAGCGTTCTGAGATATAGAAGTATGATTATTTAATAGCATTCTGAGATATAGAAGTATGATTATTTAATAGCGTTCTGAGATATAGAAGTATGATTATTTAATAGAGTTCTGAGAAATAGAAGTATGATTATTTAATAGAGTTCTGAGAAAAGGAAATATGATTATTTAATAGCATTCTGAGATATAGAAGTATGATTATTTAATAGAGTTCTGAGAAATAGAAGTATGATTATTTAATATAGTTCTGAGAAATAGAAGTATGATTATTTAATAGAGTTCTGAGATATAGAAGTGTGATTATTTAATAGAGTTCTGAGAAAAGGAAGTATGATTATTTAATAGAGTTCTGAGATATAGAAGTATGATTACTTAATAGAGTTCTGAGAAATAGAAGTATGATTATTTAATAGAGTTCTAAGAAAAGGAAGTATGATTATTTAATAGAGTTCTGAGATATAGAAGCATGATTATTTAATAGAGTTCTGAGAAATAGAAGTATGATTATTTAATAGAGTTCTGAGATATAGAAGTATGAATACTTAATAGAGTTCCGAGAAATAGAAGTTTGATTATTTAATAGAGTTCTAAGAAAAGGAAGTATGATTATTTAATAGAGTTCTGAGATATAGAAGTATGATTATTTAATAGAGTTCTGAGAAAAGGAAGTATGATTATTTAATAGAGTTCTGAGATATAGAAGTATGATTATTTAATAGAGTTCTGAGATATAGAAGTTTGATTTTATTTAATAGAGTTCTGAGAAAAGGAAGTATGATTATTTAATAGAGTTCTGAGATATAGAAGTATGATTATATAAAAGAGTTCTGAGAAATGGAAGTATGAGTATTGAACAGAGTTCTGAGATATAGAAGTATGATTATTGAACAGAGTTCTGAGATATAGAAGTATGATTATTGAACAGAGTTCTGAGATATAGAAGTATGATTATTAAATTGTGTTCAGAGATATAGAAAAATAATTATTAAAATTAATTGAGATCATTGCGGAGTCTGCTGCAGATGTTATAAAATACGTTAAAACTTTCCCACAAAACACAAATCTGCAGAAGAAGTCTTTTAAAACATTTATTTGAAAACATAAACTTGCTATAAATGAAATAACAATTATTGAATTATGTTGAAAACATCGTGGCAAAAGGAAATACTGCCCATCATGAAAGTGGTGTGCTGTAGCATCTGCATGTGGGAAAGGGTTATGAAAATGATTGATTGATTTGAGTTTAGAGCCGTTTTCAACAATTGTTCAGTCATATTACGGCAGCCAGTTCTACTACTTATGTGCCTCCTGGCTTTCTCATATCAGTTCTTCCCAACAACAATCTTTCCCTGCTTTAACCCTTTCCCACCTGCAGACGCATTTTAACGCAATAGAAGCAGACGACTTTTGAAAACACGAGCCATTTCACCTTTGGCCACAATGTTTTCCACTTATAGTCATTGGTTATCCATTCAATTATAGAGATTTTCCATATTTTGACAAAATATGTCATCTGCTGCAAATTAGTTGTATGTGGGAAAGGGTTAACATATAAGCTGTAAGCCTATTGGCGGAAGAAGAATAATGCTTGACACGTTGACTTTTGTCAAAAGTTGGAAAGAATGATGGCCAAGATAAGAAAATGTATGCGCCGGTTATCAAGAATTATGACTTTACCATAAGAACCGATGTCAACCCCATCCAGGTTTAACCAGGGGAACTTCTCAGCTAACATAGGCTTGGTTAGTACAACAGTATGGGCTCCTTGTTCCCTGTAATGAAAATAAATAACTATCAAAGACTGTTTAATTAATTGATACAGGATTTATAACCGAGGGGTGAACACGATGTAATAGGTTTATTTGTTTCAAGAATGGTGTTTTACACCATTTTAACAAAATATCAGTTATATACATGTACCAACATTTCATGGGTAAACTACATGTATTATTTATCCTGTCTCAGATGCATCAGTGTTAACCCTTTCCCACAGACAACAAATCTGCAGCAGGTATTTTTTGAACCATCTGGGCAAAAAAATGAAACAAAAATTAAACTTAAATTATGGAAAACCTTGAATACATTGTGACAGATTGAGAAATTGCTCATGATGAGCAATTTCTCCATTTTGTCACAATGTTTTTAAAAATTGTCTGCTCGTCTGCAAGTATGCAATGGTTACTGCTATTCTGCAACCATGAGCACCAATGACAGACGCCGTTACTTCCATTTTTAAAGTATTTGATTATACATTTACAATGTACATGTACTACTAAAAACATTTATATGAAATTCATTCCATATTGAGATCTATTTTACTTTGACCTTTATAGTGAATGTTTGCATGAGTATAGTCACCTCTGACATAGAGACGATATGATGCCTAGCTGAACACACTTGTATTTTACATAAAATTTGCTGCTACTACAGTGACTTTTTTTAACTCCATTTGATCCTAATGTTTTCATTTATAATGATGTTCAACATTTATGTTTTCAATTATAATGATTTTCAACATTTATGCTTTCATGTTAAACAAGAAATACCCATAACATGTCATTGGCCCTCCCAAGTTCAAGTCAACAAGGATTAACTGTATAACTTATAAAACAAAAAACAAACAGACATAATAATGAGTGTGAAGGAGGACAGCTATTACTACCATTTTCTTTTGTATGACCAAGCTGGGGATTGAACCCCCATTTCCTGCACCCGAGACAGACACTACACTACTGAGGCAGTACTGGATGAATACAGACGAAAGAGAACGGAATTTAAATGTTACAAGGATACAAACAGAGGTGTGGCTATATCAAGTATAAGAGAAAGGAATTTAAATGTTACAAGGATACAAAAAGAGGTGTGACTATATCAAGGATAAGAGAAATGAATTTATATGTTACAAGGATACAAAAAGAGGTGTGGTTATATCAAGCATTGTATTCTCAATACCTTTGCATCTGTACACAATCCTGTAAATAGTCCATCCGATCGGCAGATCCTAAAAATAGATATCCATGGTGATGGAACTGAACTTCTGGAGGGTCTTGGTCTGTAATAAAAATCGAAATGAATGATTGAACCAGCTGGATGCAGGTGTTTAATTATTTTACCCCTCCCCACATACAACGAAACCTGCAGAAGATGACTTTGAAAACATCTTGCCAACAAGAGCTGTTCGTACGACTATTAAACTGCTTATTAGTTACTGAGATATGGACTCGAATGTAGATGCATGCAAAACTTTTAGCAGAATTTCTAAGTCTAATGATCAAGGGCAATTATTTGCATTATATGCAGGAGACATGTATGTGGTAAAGAGTTTAATTTTAATATTATAAATTTGTTGCATGGGGGGAAGAGTTGGAAGAAAGCATCATACATTACCTAGCACACTGAGATGTTCTTTAATGTTCTTTAAAAACTCTGATGTAAACATTGACATCTGTACGTTCTTTGGCTGTGAGAATTGGTGTCTAACTCCACCCACTGATAACATAGTGGAGGCCTGTGTATACTGTAAAGAGAGAATTACTGATAACATAGTGGAAACCTGTGTATACTGTAAAGAGAGAATTACTGATAACATAGTGGAGGCCTGCGTATACTGTAAAGAGAGAATTACTGATAACATAGTGGAGGCCTGTGTATACTGTAAAGAGAGAATTACTGATAACATAGTGGATGCCTGTGTATACTGTAAAGAGAGAATTACTGATAACATAGTGGAGGCCTGTGTATACTGTAAAGAGAGAATTACTGATAACATAGTGGAAACCTGTGTATACTGTAAAGAGAGAATTACTGATAACATAGTGGAGGCCTGTGTATACTGTAAAGAGAGAATTACTGATAACATAGTGGAGGCCTGCGTATACTGTAAAGAGAGAAGTACTGATAACATAGTGGAGGTGTGTATATACTGTAAAGAGAGAATTACTGATAACATAGTGGAAGCCTGTGTATAGTGTAAAGAGAGTATCACTGATAACATAGTGGAAACCTGTGTATACTGTAAAGAGAGAATTACTGATAACATAGTGGAGGCCTGTGTATACTGTAAAGAGAAGATTTGGGATTACAGATCTAGGTATGAAGTGTTTAAATAACCCTTTTCCACATATAGACACTTTGCAGTAGATGCATTTTGAAAACATTATGACAAAAGGAGAAATTGCTCAAAACAAGCAAATTCTGCTTTTGTCAAAATGTTTTGAAACCGTATTCAATAATTAAATCTTCATTTATAGAGATTTCCATTAATCTTTGGTACAGGTAAATGTTTTCAAAGTCATCTGCTGCTGAAAAAAGGTTAACGTTCTAGAATCCTATGTTGTAAGTTTAAGTTATCAAAAGAATTGTCTCAGTGAGACAATTATTTCGAGTACCAACCACATTGGCTTTGGCATTGAAATATTGTGGGTTATCGACCAGTTTACTATCTCACTCCACCCACTGATTAACAAAGTGGAAGCCTGTGTACACTGTAATGAAGGTGCACAGAACTGATGCTCATCATGAGCAATTTCTACTTTTGCAACAATGTTTTCAAATTCCGTCTGCTACAAATGCATCAAAATACTTTTACATTTGATATAGCAAAATTAGAATGCATTATGACTATCATAACGCATTAGCAAGTGTTAACCCTTTCCCTCATATAGACACTTTCTGACGCCTCTGAAGCAGACGGCTTTTTGAAAACATAGGGACAAAAGAAGAAATTGCACAAAACTTGCAATTTCTCCTTTTGCCACAATGTTTTCCACTTTAAGTCATAGGTTATCCATTCAATTGTAGAGATATTCTATTATTTGACAAAATATGTTCAAAGTCGTCTGCTGCAGAATTGTCGTATGAGGGAAAGCTTTAAAACAACATAAAGCATAGATTTTTCAAGTTCATAAATCCTAATCTGATAGCCAAACAATATATACATATATTGATAAGTAATTTGTTGGTCCCAAAAGCAGTGTTGAATGGTCATAAGAAAAAAGCATTGTGGGATACAGACAAGTAACTATGCATACCCCAAAGTCTCTCTCCACAATAGTGACATTAACTCCATGGACATATTTATTTTTCAGCCAGTATGCGACCGAGGAGCCGATCAGACCTCCGCCGATAATGACCACATCCGAGTGTCTTGGTATATCAAGTGTAGACACAGACTTATTTCCGAATAACGATTGTAACTCCTCCTTCATTATACCGAATGGGTCCCTGGAATGAAAAGAGTTTATCTACCGGAGAACTTTTGATAGAAGCAAGTCTTTGGTATGACCCAAGTTTATCTACCAGAGAACTTTTGATACAAGCAAGTCTTTGGTATGACCCGAGTTTATCTACAAGAGAACTTTTGATACAAGCAAGTCTTTGGTATGACCCGAGTTTATCTACCAGAGAACTTTTGATAAAAGCAAGTCTTTGGTATGACCTGAGTTTATCTACCGGAGAACTTTTGATACAAGCAAGTCTTTGGTATGACCCGAGTTTATCTACCAGAGAACTTTTTGATAGAAGCAAGTCTTTGGTATGACCCGAGTTTATCTACTAGAGAACTTTTGATACAAGCATGTCTTTGGTATGACCCGAGTTTATCTACCAGAGAACTTTTGATATAAGCAAGTCTTTGGTATGACCCGAGTTTATCTACTAGAGAACTTTTGATACAAGCAAGTCTTTGGTATGACCCGAGTTTATCTACAAGAGAACTTTTGATACAAGCAAGTCTTTGGTATGACCCGAGTTTATCTACCAGAGAACTTTTGATATAAGCAAGTCTTTGGTATGACCCAAGTTTATCTACTAGAGAACTTTTGATACAAGCAAGTCTTTGGTATGACCCGAGTTTATCTACAAGAGAACTTTTGATAAAAGCAAGTCTTTGGTTTGACCCGAGTTTATCTGATACAAGCATGTCTTTGGTATGACCCGAGTTTATCTACCAGAGAACTTTTGATACAAGCAAGTCTTTGGTATGACCCGAGTTTATCTACCGGAGAACTTTTGATAAAAGCAAGTCTTTGGTATGACCCGAGTTTATCTACAAGAGAACTTTTGATAAAAGCAAGTCTTTGGTTTGACCCGAGTTTATCTGATACAAGCATGTCTTTGGTATGACCCGAGTTTATCTACCAGAGAACTTTTGATACAAGCAAGTCTTTGGTATGACCCGAGTTTATCTACCGGAGAACTTTTGATACAAGCAAATCTTTAGTATGACCCGGCAGGGGATCAAACCACAAGGAGGACACTAAACCACAACACCACCAAGGCAGTCTGAAATATCTGTTATCATACATTGCAAACAAAAAGTTACCACAACACCATCAAGGCAGTCTGAAATATCTGTAAGCATACATTGCAAACAAAAGGTTAAACTGTAAATATTCCTAGTCCTTAAGAGCAAAAGCTACGCTTACGGTAAGCCTTTCCCACCTTCAGACACATTTTGACACAGTTGTAGCTGACGTTATTTTTTTAAAACATTGTGGCAAAAGGCGAAATTGCTCATAATGAGAAATTCCACTTTTGCCTCAATGTTTTCAACTCTATTCAATAAAAATACATTAGTAAGAGAGATTTTCTATAGTTTTTGCCTCAATGTTTTCAAAGCCTCTCCTGCAGATTTATCATATGTGGAAAAGGATTAACAATAGCTGATGGCAACCAAATACTGCCCTGCCCCGTATCTTCTCATAATATAATTACCCTTCAAATGGCATTGAAATATCTGAATACCATTCCAAGAAATTCAAAAGAAACAAATTATCATGGACTTTGTCAAATGTCGGAAGGAATGTTGACTGAGCTCTTGTTTGAACTGACAAACCCTGGATTGACAGCCCGTGTTACTAGGGCTTGAGGTTTTTTGTGTTAGAATTGATTATGATTACCTTACAGTTCCAGCTGGTGGTATATATTTCCCAGGATTGTCATTGTCATAGCTGTAGTACCTTACACAATGTCTGAAGCCCAAATTCAAACTCTGTCTGAGGGATAAACATCTAGAAAGCTGCATTGTTTCTGAAATATATATATGTGTATCCAACAATTTAATAGTCAATATTTATTTCAAATAACTGTTTAACCCTTTCCCTCTTATAGACGCTTTTCTGACGCCTCTGCAGCAGACGGCTTTTTGAAAACATACTGACAAAAGAAGAAATTGCTCAAAACGAACAATTTCTCCTTTTGCCACAATATTTTCCACTTTTAGTCATAGGTTATCCATTCAATTATAGAGATTTTCTATTTTTTGACAAAACATGTTCAAAGTTGTCTGCTGCAGAATTGTCTCATGAGGGAAAGGGCTAAATAATAGTATGGAGACAACTTTTGACACCTTTGCAGCAAATGACTTATGAAACATTATAAGTAAAGGTTATAATTACTCACTATTTCTCCCTTTCATATGATCATGACCAATTTTCCTTTTCTCACAATGTTTCATCATGATTTATTTATCCTATTCCCTCAAAGTTGTCATTCTTTTATAAAAAGAAATTATAAAAATGTCTTATCAGATGTTACATATTTTTCACAAATGCACTGCATACATTTTGGATACAGTCCTATCAAACATTTCAGATTTCGATCTTTGACCTGTAAGTGTGACCTTGACCTTTGAGGTACAAGCCTGTGTCTTGTGAGACACATGTCACCTCATCATGATTAACATGTGTGCCCAGTAACTTGGGAATTCTATGATGCATGGTTTCTCATTTCGACCTTTGACCTCTAAGTGTGACCTTGACCTTTGAGGTACAGGCCTGTGTCTTGCGCGCCTCATGTCACCTCATCATGATTAACTGTATCCAATATGTATGCAGTGCACTGCTGTTTTTGTCCAAAAATGCACATGCGATATACAATGTGCTGTCCTCTTCTGTTAGGGGACTGTTATGTTGAATGCTATACGACATTAACTTGTTCCATTTGTTTAAGTTGTCTTCTCAGAAAATATCTGTGAAAAAGATGTAACATCTGATAAGACAGTTTCATAATTTCTTTTTATAATGTAATGATATTATTTTTCTACGACACAAACATGAAAGATTATTGTAAAATTGGGCCTTTTTTTACCAGAATTTTATTTGTCAAAATAAAAATGCATCTTTTTCTACGACACAAACATAATATTATTTTGTAAATATATGGGCCTTTTTGCCTTGGACCAAAACTTTTTGACTCGTTCCTTTTTAGTTTTTGACCCAATACCCTTTTTTTGATCCATATGTCAACTCCGTGAAGGACACGGTACATGTTACAAATGGTGGCAGCTGTTGGATTTTAGGGTGCCATCACCATCATCGGACCCTGGTGGTTCCCAGTGGTGTTACATAGGCTCCGCTCTGATGTACTGCTAGTGCGCAGTTATGTGACTTAAGGTCGAAGTAAAGAGAAAAGATGGAGAACGGAAACGGGGTATAGGTAGAAATACCACTTCTATAGCTGTGGAAGCCGGCTTGTATAGCGATGTTGGTAGAATGGTTGGCTTTTTCAAAAAATCATATACATGTATACATTACATAATCAGTTATTGACACTTGAAGAGACCTTCAATATGTTTGACAAGATCTTTTCAATCATTAAAATTAACACTAAGCCAGCATATAAATAAATATAGATATAATGGGGGGAAATGTGGCCTCATAGTTCTACATAATCATAATGGATTGCAAACCAAGAAACGATAGCAAATAAAAGAATCGCAGAGCTCACCTTAATCGGATGTGTGGTATCCAAGTATTTTGATGACGAAGGATGTCCACAAATTAGTGCAAATCAAAAACCCCGGTATCCGAGTACCGGGGATTTTTGTATAGAGAATTTCCATTCTATAAAATCTAACGTTTAGCTCAATAACATTCAATTGACGCTATATGTGTAATGTGTTATGTGTGTATCATATATTTGACAAATATGACCGAGAAAATATAAGAATATCAATGGAAATTATGGATAATTACTATATCGTACACTGCCCTATTTCGGTGAGGGACCCAAATCGGTATTATCTTCAACTTGAAGAGTTCTATGGACTCATTTGATCTTGTGGTCTCAACTGTAAACTTATTTCTGTCGATAACCTTTGAATTTTTTGTAAATATGGATAAAAAACATAAATGCAGAGTATTTCAAATAACCTAGTGAAAATAATCTTGAAATACTTAGTACCAATTTTCTCATATCTATCAAGCTCCACCAAAAAGTATCTTTTGCGAATTTCATTTTCATTTTAATGGATGCTGCACTTCAGGTATTTTGCAACACATTAATGTTATTTGGATTGGTCACTACCCTCTTAAATCGTGTACAGAGTGTGCTCTAAATTACACAACCATCTAACATTTAAATTGTGTACAACATTAACAATTTGAAAATTGGAGTATGATCAAAATTCAAATTGTTTATATATAACAAAACAAAAGATGAATCTTTTAGAAATTCAGCCTGATGAAAGAAAACATTGTATTTCTTTGTTGCTCACTGCCCAAATTTGACATTTTCTTCTTCTTCAAACAATGAACACATCTGTAGGTATGAAAGGGATTTTCTCTCTATTAGGTAGGTGGTTATATGGCTTACCCAAAATGATGTCCTGCAAATATCAGTTAAATATTTAAAAGTTTGAAATTTTTGATTATTTCAAATGTAAAACATCACTCAAACTGTTGTGCATATACTATCAATATTAAGGAATGTCATTTTCTCTTTTAAGTAGTACACATTACTGGAAGTGCTTTTAAAGTTCAAAGGGATGTCTTGATTTCATTTAATTTCATTTCATAAAATGGTTGTGTATGTACCAGAGTCTGAGACATATAATTACATGTAATATATGTATTTATATGTCTCTGTCTATACCTAGTCTAATCAACACAATGACGCGTATACTAGCAGCTTGTTCTCTGTTTGGTTAATACGTTTACAAAGAAATTCTTTTTTTAACAAGACATCTGATTTACAACAACGACTTAAATCATTCCATAAAACACAAAATATATCATTTACATAAAAGAAAACATATTTAGTTTTTTCTGCACAATGCATTGTTTTTTTGGAAAACATGCATAGCACTTTGCTTCATTTCTTATACAATTTCGACGATGTTGCTATGACATTTGATCTTGACTCTAATTGAAAACCAGAGACATATAAATAGACAGAGATAGGATACTCGGTCTTTACAAAGAACAACTCTCGCTAAGATCTCACGGGTATGGTGAGATATGTTAGTCATGTGTTTGCAGTAAATTTTAGTTTTACTTGTAATTTCATGCTGTGATACCAACTTTGCTCCGTTTGTGGTTTTAGTCATTTTTTAAGTAAAACTAAAAGTTAGTTATTTATTAATTATGCATTATCCATACGCGGACCTTACAATGTTTATGAAAAATAGCGTTTCCCCGTTTATTTCAACTCAAAGATCGTGAATAAAATAAAATTTTCTTGGTCAAAATTGCGATAAATGTTTAAATGGAGTCAACATGAATAAGTAAGCATTCGTAATATATTTGTATAAGTTAATCTTTATAATGAAATAAATATCATTTTTTTCTCGCATTTCATTTATTTAAATGTCAAAGAATTATAAAACAAGACTTCGCTTCTATTTTTATATAAACAATCGGGGTCGTCAGACGCTTGTTATGCGCGCTTGCAGGACACTGATGATGATCCGCGAGGTTTTTTGCCGTATACCTTCTTTTTCTTCTACCAATGTTGCACAGGGCCCACTATGGAGCATCGTCGTACAAGGTGAACTGTACATGGTTGTGGAAGATAGAATGCGTCGAATCTCTGTATTTATATGTCTCTGCCTAAACTGATGTGATTTAAGATGTTTATTTGGCTTGAAACACACTTAGAGAGACCTGCGGGAATTACACGACGCCATATGCACCGTTTCTGCTACAGACAAAATCACACTATTGCAAACTTTTACAAATATTTTGTTTTTCCTCAATCAGTAGTACTTTGGAACCCCCTATCAACTGCAGTGCAGCATAACCTTGGAAGTTTCACGATGACCCTGTACGCAACAGATATACCCAGGTTCCTAGATGACCTGAGTTGTTTCCATCCCTATGTCATTTAACAAATGCATCGACGCTCACCCCTGCCATGAAATCGGTTCTTTCGCATCCAATAATTTTCGTCCTTTTTTTATTTTTTTAAATGTGTCATGTGGGTCACAATAGCCATTTTGCTTGCGCCATGAATATGTAACCCTAGGCATCAACGACACTCGGGCTTATCTAAATATAATTTATAAAATGTTTTTCAATTGATTAGCTCATCTGAGCACGAAATGCTCAAGGTGAGCTATTGTGATCACATTGTGTTCGTCGTCCGTCCGTCGTGCGCCATCCGTCGTACGTCGTCAACAAAACACTCTACGGGCTACATTTTTCATCCGATCTTCATGACAGTTTATCACAACATTTATCTCCATCAAATCTTGGACAAGTTCGAAACTAGGCCATATGAGGTCAAATTGCAGGAAAATCTTGTTAACACTTTGGAGGCCGCATTTTTAACTTGGAGCATGTTCAACCTTTTTAAAGTGTTCGTCTTGATAATATATAGGCCAAGTTCGAATGTGGGTCATGTTCATTCTCCTCCGCAGAGTTGTCGTTCCTTACACTCACTCATACATGAGTCGATAGTGTTAGAGAACGGGTCATGTTGGGTCAAATTGAAGGAAAACATTATAAAGGCCGCAATATTTGCTTCAGCAACTTGAAGTTTCGTCAGAATGTTTGTCTTTAAGATATCTATGCCAAGTTTGAATAAGGGTCATATATTGTGTCAAAATTAGGTCACTATATCATATCTCGGATGACTGATACGTATCAGTCATCCCAGGTCAAATTGAAGAAAAATCTTGGTGAACAAATTTTTATACATATAGACAATAGACAATATTTTATTGACACAAACGCATTTACAATAAATGGTAATGACCGAATGGTTAAACATGGTTATAAAATGCAAACATTTATGTGAATATAAAATACATGTATAATGAAAATCTATTGCAATAGATTACTTTTCACAATAAAACAATTTGTTACGAAAGAGGAAGATAGTTTAAGTGCCGTGGAAGATTTATTATTAAGTATAAGCCTTATGTTATATATATCGCACATATAAGTGTTACTTTTTTGAGGAATTTTGGACAATTTGAATTCAAAAGTCTTTCTGATATTGGAGTACCCTCTGCAATGTAGTAGCATATGTGCTGTTCATTTTCAATGTCATCACTTTTGCAGATTTCAAAAATTCTTTGACCCCTGGGCACTTTAAAATATCTTCCTCTTTCAATGGCAAGGTTTTGAGCACTTAATTACTCTTAATTTATATAATGAGGATCGATCTGATCTATTTCTTAAAGCATCAACATAAGCTGCACGTTCGTTCATTATGTAAACATTCTGGAAAAATGTTAATTTTGGAGATGCTGAAATATTTGCATGTTGTTCCTGAAGACCCTGGTCAATTATTCTTTGTTTTATAAAACCAAAAAGTGGTTTAATAGTGGGCTATGATAAACCTAAATTTTGAATGATAATATTTAACTTTTTTACCCATGGGTTGCTCATTTTCGTAGCATTATATATTTGGTGAACTACACTTCCTTCTGAAGTGATTAAATGGTCCCAGAATTTAATGCTGGATAACATTATCTTATTTTTTAATGGCAGCCTAGCAAGTTCGGAACGACATGCATCATTCGAGGCTTTACAGTGAACTCCCAAGATTTCTTTAATGAATTTTATATGTAATTTTTCATAGGGATCAGTGTCTTTAAATGTCGAGGTAATACCCCAAATTTCGCTGCAATAAAGGAGAATAGGGGCTACTAAAGAATCAAAAAGTTTTTCCAGAAGTTTACAAGGATTATCTAATCCTATTGTTTTCTTTATTTTAAAATATGCTTTCCTAGCCTTTTCCATAAGAGAAGTGATGGCGACATTAAAGCTACCATTTTATCTAATATTAATACCTAAGTAACAATAATTACTGACTGTCTCTAAGGTTTCGTCATTGTAATAACATTCGTTAATAAAGGACTTTCCATTTGAATCGAAAACTATTACTTTTGATTTTTCTGTATTTACTTGTAGTTTCCAAGAGGAACAATAATTACTTAATGCATTCAGACAATTTTGCAAACCCTCCTTGTTATCGGATAATAATACGATATCATCGGCATACAATAGAGCATTTAATGATACATCACCAACTACAACTGGATCTGAATTGATATTTTTTAAGTCTTTAAGTATGTCATTTATAAAAAAAAAATGAAAAGAAGAGCACTCAATACATCCCCTTGTTTAACGCCACAGTTTGATTCAAATGATGGGCTAAGACCATTCGAGAATTTAATTCTACATTTTGTATTCGAGTACATTGAAAATATTATATTAAAATTTATTTGGGACATTACTCCGCCGAAGTAGTTTATGAAATAAACCTATTCTCCAGATTGTATCGAACGCTTTTCTAAGATCAATGAAAGCAGCAAAAATATTTTTGTTTTTGGATTTATAATTGCTGACAATAGATTTCAAGGAAAAGATGTGATCAACATTCGACTTTTTTCTTTGAAGCCAATCTGGTTATTGCTTATTAAATTGTTAGCAGTTAATTATGATATCTGCATAAAGTTTAACATCTGTGAAATAATGATTAAGTTTATGTCTTCAGCAAATTAACACTTTTCCCAATGCTTTCCAAGTAGACTGCTGCGATGTCCAATGTGGCTTTAAACAGAACAGAAAAGGGGAATTTCAAATTGTCTTTCTTTTGTGGTGTTAACTACAAAACTTCCAAAATTCTGACCACAATGTCCTTATTGTACTTGTGGAATTTCAAAAATCCTGGAATAAGTGAAAGCACTTTAATACATGTACTGTATCTATAATTAGACTACTGAATGTTGTGTAACCTTTACATTGTGTGTGGTCAAAAGAAATGAGTGCAGTCTTCCCACGACATTGAAGCCTTGAATGAACATTCTGTTGTATTGATTTTAAAAACTCTCTCAGGGCTACGGTAATTAAAGAACGGTGTTTTATACTTGACCCATTTTGACAACCGGATGTAAATAGTTCCTGATCGAAAATAAAAACATTGATTTTTTAAAGATTAGAGTCTACGCAGTATTGTGAAGATGTAAGTATTTATTCGATTTCAATACATTAATTGGATAGACCTCTATCATTTCATATCTAATGATGAAGTTAGAGGTGAAGGCAACGAGTTTTTTCGACGCCATTTTGCAGAACTTTTGCTTCAAATACTTTATTGTCGTTTTGGGATATTCTTTTTCTGTTTTGCTTTGCCTAAAAAGAAAAAAAAGAGATGCCAGAGCGACGGACTATTTACAGAACTACAACAACTGATGAATGTTCCAACCAGTCCAACTCCCAGTCAACTAGTCCAAATCATTCAGACATTCGCTTGCTCGTTTTATCATCTGTTATAAATTGTTTGGCAACCTTGATCAATCATATGTGACTTCTTTTTATACAGGACTACAACTTGAGTTCTAAGAACCGGTTTCGTAATAACTAACAAATATATCACCTACCAGAGAAAGTTGATCGGGACTGTCACAGTAAAAATCAAAGAACTGAAAGTGCTGATAGCAAGGGGGCTAACTGGATTTACCGATTCCAAAAGTCAAACAAGAACACTTAACAATAGCACTTTGTATGTCCAATATATTGCGTTATATACAGAAGTTGAAAGCAAAGTACTGTTCACACAGTATGGGGGTATAAATTGATACTGTAACATGTACCGGTGTTAAGCAATTGCGGGTCACTCATCCAGGTACTAACCGCGATGAACGTTGCTTAACTTTAGAAAATGGTCAACCACTCTACCAACATCGCTATAAAAAAAGCCGGCTTCTACGACAAGGCCGTAGAAGTGATATTTAAACCTATATACCGTTCCCGTTACATTTCTCCCTCTTTCTCTTGACTTCGACCCGAAGTCACACAACTGAACACAAGCAGTTTACCAGAGCCGAGCATATGTAACATCACCGGGAACAACCGGGATCCAGGGATGATGGTGATATCAACAGGGCTAGAAATTAACTTTTGTGTGCACTTGCGAATTTGGCCAGTGCCTAAAATTTCAACTGGCCAAATGTGAAACCAACTAGCCAAAACAATTTTCGCCGAAATGGCTAAAAAACCAAAATTATTTGTTTCAAAACCTGTATTCATTTGACAAATAGTATTAGACTTTATTATTAGTAGTAAATCATTTTAATGACCACTTTAAGTATCAAAACAGAAATATGAATCATGGATTCAACAATAACAAGTGTGACAGTGCAGAAACTGTGAGTGAGAGACATAGTTCTTAAAACTTTTAAATGATTAATTTATCAGTCCTTCACTGTAACCACAGTCAGTCCTTCTCATGATTATCTTAATACTTAATGCCTTGGTCCATATGGCAATGTTGTTGGTCTTTTGGCTGTGAGTCAACTCACAAAAATACCACCAGCACTACTATTTATATAGTCACATTATGGAATATTAGACTACCGAGTAAATAAATTCAAATATCTCCCTTCAATGACTTTATCAATGACAGACAGATAGACGCCCGGCAGTGTTCAAAAGGCACGTAAGCATTTTTTAATCAATCCAAGAGCGTACGTGCCTGTCACGCACAGAAAATCACTTGCCTTTTGCAATTCATATTAATAAAGAATGAAATGCTTGTTGTAAGTCTAACAATCATAACAATTTAATGCATCGATCTATAGTCTACGGGGAGAAAGAATGATAAACCTGGTACCTTTCTATTAATAACTCACTCAAATACTATTTATAGCTAGTACAATGTATGTTGACCACGTGATCAGTGTACATTATTTTCCTAACTTGTAATCTCGCGAGATAGTTAAAAGGAGAGAGCTTCATCCAATGGATGCGAAATAACACCACGTGATATTTTCGCGGGCATACATATCACGTGATATTTATTTGCCGCTCTTTCTTGAAGCTGTAGTAAACATTTCCTTATTTGGAAATCTACTACAAAGCAATTTCATTCACCATCGATATGACTCATTA
Organism: Serripes groenlandicus; assembly: GCA_031761405.1. Taxonomy (NCBI): domain Eukaryota; kingdom Metazoa; phylum Mollusca; class Bivalvia; order Cardiida; family Cardiidae; genus Serripes; species Serripes groenlandicus. Next base: position 532,456 of record JASEVX010000002.1, read on the forward strand.
TTTTCCATGCTTTACCTTTCCCTACATTGAGGATGTATTCATTGAATAGGGTTCAAAACTGTGTGGTAAAAGGAGAAATTGTATATTTTAATCTTGGAATACCCTCTTTTCTATTTATAGTAGATCTAATATAGAATCAATATATATAGTGGTAGCTAATGGCTCTTTCTTTTAAAATTAGATTTAGAACTCATCAAGGACGATTGTTTAAATGTTGTGATACCATAGTAATAGAAATAAATTATTATTATCGTGGATGATCTGTCGATCGCGTGATTTCTGCAATCGACGCACCAAATCTCAGCAACAGTTCTGTCATTGTCGAATTTGTAACCGAGTGATATTAAGCTCTCACTCCCATTTCTGAACTGTATTTATTGAAGGGTTATTTCTTTTTTTCTTGATTGGTGACTCTTGTTTAGGGGACTCATTCGATGTTTGTCTCTTATTCGTCGTCGACTCAATTGAAAAAAAAGACGACATTTTTTTGCCAGCCATTTTAGCAGTCGACAAAATATGTAAACAACGAATTTGACGGGTTCCCAACTTTTAATTAAACTATAGAGAAAGCGCAATCGATAAACGAGACACAGTCTACTCACTTTTGTTGTTGACGGGTTTTAAACTTTTTTCAGTTCATAGAGTGAGTGCGTAATCGAAAAATACTATCCGCAGTCTACTCTTTATGTAAACATGTATACATGCTGTTGATAACCTGTTGCTACGGGGATAATATGGCGAGAAGAAAAAGAAAGAGGTTAAACCTAGTTTGTTTTACCTTGAACATACGTGTTTATTCTTTTAATCCAATCAAATTAAATAAACAGTTATGTACTTAACTTGAAATCCACTCGCAAAAAAAGGCCAGCTTAAGAAATATCAACTCGCATTTTTAAAATACAGCTCGCATTTTGCGAGTGGCGAGTGCTTAAATTCGAGCCCTGTATCAACCCAAAAATTACACCGCTGCCACCATTTGTAACGTGTACCGGCGTTACACCATCGCGGGTCAGTACCTGGATGGGTGACCCACGATGGCTTAACGCCGGTACACGTTACAATACATACTAAAATCAGGGCTCTCACGAGGGGGCGATTTGGGCGAAGTGGTCGCCTAAAAGTTTCTGACTTCGCCCATTCACTCGATCAAAGCGAAGTTGACTTCGCCCAAAATCTCAGTCAAAGCGAAGTTGACTTTGCCGACAATTTTTTCCTAGCATTGGACACTGTTAAAATGCTCACGGTCACGCACCATGTCGAATCGATGTAGGCATATACAGTTCTCGATATACACAGTTGCGTAATCAGTTATTTGACAACTGAGAGTGTATATCCATTAAAAGCTGAAGAATCGAATCATTTAACACACACAATGACGTAGAACCAATCAAAATCGTGCCCTTTACTTTAGTCCAATTTGCATAATCAATGTACCGATTGTCATATCAAATATTATGACGCCCCCTGATAAAACATTAAATACGTATCTGATGTAAATGAGATGGAAGTCGAATTATGTTTTAACCCTTTCAATAGTATAAATAATATTGTGAATCTATTCATGGTTTAATGAGATAATCGTCTTCAATAATTGAGAAAATTAGATTTTTTAGATATTTGTTTAGGGGTTTCATAATAAATGCTGTAGCATGGGGGGTGTCATGCTATTTGGAATTAACCAATCAAAAGACAATACCTCAATTCTAATTGTAAAGAGTGTGTATGTTTAGCCGATACAAATAATTTACGTTGTTTATGACACTTACGACAGACTTCTTTACAAAATGCCTAAAACCTTTACACAACGAGTAAAATATAGCTTCATTAATTATATTTCGGCGACTTAAGAACACAATGTTCGGATCGCAAACCCGATACAAATAGTTTACATTGTTTATGACACTTACGACCGACTTCTTTATAAAATGCCCAACACCTTTACGGAATGGACGGCAAGTAAAAGGTAGCTTCATTAATAATTTCTGCGACTTTAGAACATAATGTTCGGATCGCAACTACTCTTAGGGGAAAACAATTTTAGAACTTCATGTGATAATCATAATTAAAATAAAATAATAAAACATTCATCTTTGTTTAGGTAAATGTGTTCTATCCCAAACGATGCGATGCGGTTACGACGCGTAACGACACACAAGAAATATCACTTCTCTCTTAAGTTAAATTTAATTGCGCGCTAAATGACCTTAGCTGTCGATGCGCCATAAAACAATATACATTCATTCATTCATTCTACCTTAAGTCTCCCCACTTCTCCCTAAAGTCTCCCCACTTCGCCCTAAATTGCTTGGAGGGAGAAGTCACTTCTCCCTAAAAATTAAGCCTAGTGAGAGCCCTGAAAATCAGACGTAAATTACTTCCCTTAATCAAGGCTTAATGAACCCCCCTTAATTGTCCTCATCTGGTTTCTTAGTATTTCCTGTTTAGCAGAACTACTGGTTTACAATGTATTTAAGCTGTTATGGTTTATGCAATTAACACATAATATACATTTACTATAAAAATCTCATGAAGGTCTGCCTAACAATGATAAATATATTGAGAGTCCCATTCTAATATCAAAGCCGAAATAAAATCCTGTGTAACTTCATAATCTAGAACGCGCCATTGCACCATTGAACCCTTAAATATCTAAAAGTGGCATTTGATTGATTCAGATTGTATAGTGTTTTACGCCGCTTTCAACAATCTTTCATCAGTTATATCACGGTGTTTCCTGCGTTAGTTACATGTACTTCTAGTCCATTCATCCTAACACCATAAAGCTAACTCTGCAACCCTTAATGCAAAGGAGGGCAGCTATTACTACCATTTCTGAAGTCTTTGGTAAGACCCGGCAGGGAAATGAACAAAAAAAAAATTTTTTTTACTGTATAAATCAACTTTATTTCATCTGGCTCTTCATTGGTTGCCAATTAGTCACAGAAGGTTTCGAGGAACTTTACCTCCAAACCCTACATTGTTGGTATAGTAACTGGATGATTCTTTTTATTGCCACAACATAGGGTTTTAAAAATAAGTAATCCGAGAGATACATGTATTCAGAATGTTGAGCAAAGATTAGTTAATTTACTGCATCTCAACTCCGCCTGTGTTTATTATAGTTACAGGCCGACACTTTGGGCTGTTGACGACTGGTGAAACTGTCACCATGCCAACCATGTCAACAAAGCCAGGACGGAATGTGGTGGTTGAGGGGGAGGAGTTATGCTACTGTCCATGCTGGCAGACGTTACCTGAAAATATTCTACTGCACATCTTTGGGCATCTGAATGCTTCAAATCTGTATCAGGTAGGTACAAGGCTCTAGATGGGGCCTCTTTCATGTTCTAAAACCTTTGTTTATAATAGAATAATTCCATGTAAACATACTTACATACTTAGGTAGTACAATGGCATCTCCATTTTAACCCATTTCCTCATACAGATGCTTTTTGATGCCTCTGCAGTAGACGACTTTTGAAAACATTGTGGCAAAAGAAGAAATTGCTCATAATGAGCAATTTCTCCTTTTGCCACATTGTTTTCAACTCTGTTAAATAATCAATATTTCTAACATATAGATATACATTTTCCCTAGATATTTTCAAAGGCGTCGGCTGCAGATTTGTTGTATGTGGGAAAGGGTTAACCCTTTCCCTCATATAGACGCTTTCTGACGCCTCTGCAGCATAGTGACAAAAGAAGAAATTGCTCAAAACAAGCAATTTCTCCTTTTGCCACAATGTTTTCCACTTTTAGTCATAGGTTATCCATTCAATTATTGACATTTTCTATGTTCTGACAAAATATGTTCAAAGTCGTCTGCTGCAGAATTGTTGTATGTGGGAAAGGGTTAAAGAGACATCAATAATGTGAGTGTGACTAGCTGTCAAATAGGGGAAGATCCTTATCAAACTGATCAGAGGATCATATTACTGATCTGGTTCTTCACTGGTTACATCGGAAAAGGTACACATTGGCATTTCGGATCAGCCTGTACAGTTTGCTTCGTCTTACAAGTTGACATAATGTTTCTATCAAGTGTGTGTGAGTCAAATGTGAACAAACACACACAAGTTGACATAATGCTTCTATCAAGCGTGTGTGAGTCATATGTGAACAAACACACACAAGTTGACATAATGTTTCTATCAAGCGTGTGTGAGTCATATGTGAACAAACACACACAAGTTGACATAATGCTTCTATCAAATGTGTGTGATTCATATGTGAACAAACACACACAAGTTGACATAATGCTTCTATATATCAAGCTTGTGTGAGTCATATGTAAACAAACACACACAAGTTGACATAATGCTTCTATCAAGTGTGTGTGAGTCATATGTGAACAAACACACACAAGTTGACATAATGCTTCTATCAAGCCTGTGTGAGTCATATGTGAACAAACACACACAAGTTGACATAATGTTTCTATCAAGCGTGTGTGAGTCATATGTGAACAAACACACACAAGTTGACATAATGCTTCTATCAAGCTTGTGTGAGTCATATGTAAACAAACACACACAAGTTGACATAATGCTTCTATCAAGCGGGTTTGAGTCATATGTGAACAAACACACACAAGTTGACATAATGCTTCTATCAAGCCTGTGTGAGTCATATGTGAACAAACACACATAAGTTGACGTAATGCTTCTATCAAGCTTGTGTGAGTCATATGTGAACAACCACACACTAGTTGACATATTTAATGTTTATATCACGCTTGTGTGAGTCATATGTGAACAACCACACACAAGTTGACATATATAATGTTTCTATCAAGCTTGTGTGAGTCATATGTGAACAACCACACACAAGTTGACATATATAATGTTTCTATCACGCTTGTGTGAGTCATATGTGAACAACCACACACAAGTGGACATATATAATGATTCTATCAAGCTTGTGTGAGTCATGTGAACAACCACACACAAGTTGACATATATAATGTTTCTATCACGTGTGTGTGAGTCATATGTGAACAACCACACACAAGTTGACATATATAATGTTTCTATCAAGCTTGTGTGAGTCATATGTGAACAACCACACACACGTTGACATATATAATGTTTCTATCAAGCTTGTGTGAGTCATATGTGAACAAACACACACAAGTTGACATAATGTTTCTATCAAGCTTGTGTGAGTCATATGTGAACAACCACACACAAGTTGACATATTTAATGTTTCTACCAAGCCTGTGTGAGTCATATGTGAACAAACACACACAAGTTGACATATATAATGCTTCTATCAAGCTTGTGTGAGTCATATGTAAACAAACACACACAAGTTGACATAATGCTTCTATCAAGCGTGTGTGAGTCATATGTGAACAAACACACACAAGTTGACATAATGCTTCTATCAAGCTTGTGTGAGTCATATGTGAACAAACACATACATGTTGACATATATAATGTTTCTACCAAGCTTGTGTGAGTCATATGTGAACAAACACACACAAGTTGACATAATGCTTCTATCAAGCTTGTGTGAGTCATATGTGAACAAACACACACAAGTTGACATATATAATGTTTCTACCAAGCTTGTGTGAGTCATATGTGAACAAACACACACAAGTTGACATATATAATGTTTCTATGAAGCTTGTGTGAGTCATATGTGAACAAACACACACAAGTTGACATATATAATGTTTCTATCAAGCTTGTGTGAGTCATATGTGAACAAACACACACAAGTTGACATAATGCTTCTATCAAGCTTGTGTGAGTCATATGTGAACAAACACATACATGTTGACATATATAATGTTTCTACCAAGCTTGTGTGAGTCATATGTGAACAAACACACACAAGTTGACAATGCTTCTATCAAGCTTGTGTGAGTCATATGTGAACAAACACACACAAGTTGACATATATAATGTTTCTACCAAGCTTGTGTGAGTCATATGTGAACAAACACACACAAGTTGACATACATAATGCTTCTATCAAGCGTGTGTTAGTCATATGTGAACAACCACACACAAGTTGACATATATAATGTTTCTACCAAGCATGTGTTAGTCATATGTGAACAAACACACACAAGTTGACATATATAATGTTTCTACCAAGCATGTGTGAGTCATATGTGAACAAACACACACAAGTTGACATATATAATGTTTCTACCAAGCATGTGTGAGTCATATGTGAACAAACACACACAAGTTGACATATATAATGTTTCTACCAAGCATGTGTGAGTCATATGTGAACAAACACACACAAGTTGACATATATAATGTTTCTATCAAGCTTGTGTGAGTAATGTGTGAACAATAAAGATTTTCATCAGACTCTATGGATGCACAGTAACACTGATCTGTATCTTCACTGGTTACATCGGAAAAGGTACACATTGGCATTTGTGTACAGTGTAGGTTCAGATCAGCCTATACATTTTGCTTCATCTTATCATAATAAAATACGGGTTGACATAAACTTCTATCAAGATTGTGTGAGTAATATCTGAACAATGTAGATTTTGATCAGTCTCTACAGATGCACAGGCTGCTCTGGATCTTCACTGTTCAAAAAAGCCACTTTGTGAAGTTGTTCCTTTTCTCCTGGTTGGGCTAAAGTAACCAAGTGCTGAACAATGTTTTCTATTTCTTCCGTCAATTTTTTAAAGGTTGGACTTGTCTGTAAGACATGGCTGCGAGTGGCATTTGATGAATTTCTATGGAAGGATTTGTTTTACCGGCACTGGCAGATAAACCGCCAGATACCCATGGCCCCGGGAAAGTACTCATGGATACAGGAATACAAACGGCTTCTTTTCCACACTCCTTCAATAGAGAGTGAAGTCCTCAAGCAGCATGCAGATCAAGTACTCCATGTCAGCTTTTCTCACAATGGAAAAATGTTTGCCACCTGCTCTAAAGATGGGTTTATTCGGGTAGGTCACTTCTTTTAACCGTCCCAAGTCAGAGACCTATACGTATCAGCGCAGAGGTCTAGATAAGGGGGAGTATATAGGTCTTTTCTCTGCTAAGACCTGGTTACTCAGTATGACACAGGCTGCCAATCCAGGAGTTGCGAGTTTGAACCCCAAGTCGTCCAACTTTCGTTTCCAACATTTGTCGTGACCAATGAACCAACCGTCTAAATGGGAAAGCAGCCGGCTGCTTTAAAAAGACTGTTGTGTGGTGTACTGCTGTTAGAAAGCCAGGAAATACATGGGTTACTGGATGCCATTGTACAACAGGAATATTGTTGAAGACATAGTTAACCCCTTACTTCATATATATGATTACTGAAGCTTCGGCAGCAGACAACTTTTGAAAACACGGTGGGTTAACCCTTTCCCTCATACAACAATTCTGCAGCAGACGACTTTGAAAATATTTTGTCAAAGAATTGAAAATCTCTATAATTGAATGGATAACCTATGACTAAAAGTGGAAAACATTGTGGCAAAAGGAGAAATTGCTCGTTTTGAGCAATTTCTTCTTTTGTCAGTATGTTTTCAAAAAGCAGTCTGATGCAGAGGTGTAAGAAAGCGTCCATATGAGGAAAGAGTTAGTACACTCACACAGTATAAAATTTAAAACTGATAATGAGCAATTTTTCCTTTTGCTACAATGTTTTCAACTCTATTCAATAATTAAATTTTCATTCTTACAGATATTTCATATTCTTGCTGTAATGTTTTTAAAGTTGCCTGCTGCAGATATGCTGTATGTTAAGACTCAAATATAGTTTGTATATATGTTACATGTTTGTCTATGTATATACCGTCAAGTAAAGTGTTTGTTCATAACAGTGTCACCCCTATTGAAAGGGCCAGTCATATCTGACTGATGAGACACTTTTGCATTCTAACTTCCTGAATCCTCTCCTCTGTGCCTGGCACCAATCTGTCAGTCATTCATAACCATTATTTAACTAGCTGGAGCCTTACCAACAGGCCATATCAGAAAGGACACACCGCTGCATCTGGGATTCGAACCATTGACTTCCAGCTCTCAAGCAGGAGGCCTCAACCACTAGATTGATTGATTGGGGTTGAACGCTGTTTTTAACAATTTCTCAGTCATATCACGGCGGCCAGTTCACCTACTCATGTGTTTCCTGGTTTTCCATCGCCAGTACTTCACACAACAATCTTTCCAAGCAACTGGCTGCTTTTCCACATAGACTTAGCCCATTGGTGGAAGTCGAATGACGCAAGTCGCATTGACTTTTGTCAAAAGTCGGAAAGAAAGATGGCCGAGCCGGGATTCAAACTCACAACCCCTGGTTTGACAGCCCATGTCGTTACCGACTGAGCTACCGGGACTCGACCCTCAACCACTAGAATATGGATATGTGGACAAGTATATTATGTTATGTTTACCATATTTATACCCCCAGATACATAGTATATGGGGGCTATATATGAGTCACGCTTGTTGGTCGGTCAGTGGGTCTGTGGACATTTCTTGTGAACACTATTTCTCAGCAACCGTTTGTCAGAATTCAATATCACTTCACAAGAATGATTTGTACCAAGACTAGTTGTGCATATTGTCGGCGTGTTGCACTGAATTATTTTTAAATGAGTTATGGCCCCTTGAATATCTCATACATATGTATATTGTCAGGCACCCGCTGGGGGTATTCATCACCTTCAGTGATATTTCTAGTTATTATAGAATTTGTAAATGCATGAAAATAAAAAGCTTTGGCGCTGATTGCCAATGATAATTAATTTGTTAATTACAGACCATTTTTGAGTTTTTGTATTTTCATTACAGGTATGGGAAGCATCTTACCCCACCTCCCTGAAGTACAAAGGGGATATGAGAAAGTTTACGTGGAAGTACACCCAGTTCTCACAGTTTAACGCCACTGATACGCTGCTCCTTGTGTCCGGTGTCCATTTTGGATCCCTGAGTACTTCCGGAGAAATTGCTGTGTTTTCATTGGAAGGTAATTTTTCCCTTTCTTTCAAAAAGGCGTTTTCTGACGCCTCTGCAGCAGATGACTTTTGAAAACATTATGGCAAATGGAGAAAATGCTCATGATAAGCAATTTTTAGCTCTACTGGCCAAAGGCCAGAAGGGCTTATGTCGTGGCGATTTGTCCGTCGTGTGTGCGTCCGTGCGTCCGTCCGTAAACAATTTCTTGTTAACACGATACAGTCTTCACTTTTGATTGTATCTCAACCAAACTTATACAGTAGTTAGATATCCATGAGAGCTTGGTTCCTTTCGAAAACCAGCCAGATCCGCCCATGCATGACTGGATTATGGCCCTTGAAATGGTCCAAATTGCTAAAAAGAGCTTGTTTACACGATACAGTCTTCACTTTTGATTGTATCTCAACCAAACTTATACAGTAGTTAGATATTCATGAGAGCTCGGTTCCTTTCGAAAACCAGCCAGATCCGCCCATGCATGACTGGATTATGGCCCTTGAAATGGTCAAAATTGCTATAAAAGAGCTTGTTAACACGATACAGTCTTTACTTTTGATTGTATCTCAACCAAACTTATACAGTAGTTAGATATCTATGAGAGCTTAGTTCCTTCCGAAAACCAGCCAGATCTGCCCATGCATGACTGGATTATGGCCCTTGAAATGGTCAAAATTGCTATAAAAGAGCTTGTTTACACGATACAGTCTTCACTTTTGATTGTATCTCAACCAAACTTATACAGTAGTTAGATATCCATGAGAGCTCGGTTCCTTTTGAAAACCAGCCAGATCCGCCAAGACTGGATTATGGCACATGAAATTGTAAAAATTGCTATAATACAGCTTGTGAACACAAAAGAGCCTCCATTTACTATCCGATCTTCACCATACATACATGCTCTGGATTGAAAATGACCAAAGAACCATACCAGTAGAGCATAGACCCTCATTTGTCAGCAATGTTTTAAACTATTCAATAATTATACTTTCATTTATACAAATGTTCTATAGTTGTGTCTAGATCATTTCATGGTCATCTACTGCAGTTTTGTTGTATGTGGAAAAGGGTTAAATGACATATTGGCTGTATAACCCTTTGTCTGCTGGGGCTGGTTTTCTGAAACCTGTGCCATGGTGTAGACCCAGGCTAGCTAGCTCATCTGCACCAACTGACCAGGCTCTATACTGTTGACTGCTTAACTCAACATTTCTTGATAATCCAAGAATCAGATTTGGATTCTTCTTAATGGGAAAAATGGAATGCAATGTTTTGTTGGATAAAGAACAATATGAGTGTAAATGATATCTGTGTATTGTCTTTGATAATGAGTTGAATTGTTAACATTTCAGAGGAGTTAACGATGCATTGTCATGTAATGAACAACACCCATGATGTGTTTTGTCCTTTTACATTGACTTGTAAATGTTAGATTTGTATGGATTCAGGTGAGTTTCTAATGCAGTGTTGTGTCATGAACATGTCGCTTGATGTGTTTAGTACTTTGTACAATGATGCAATGTGTGTAATGAACAAATCTTATGAATTATCTGTTCTAAGATAATGAGTGTAATTGTTAATATTTCAGTGGAGTTCACTGTGTTGTGTCATCTCATCCAGTGATCAAGCCCCATGATGTGTGTGGTACTTTTTAGAATGACTTGTAATTGTTATATCTGTATGGTTTCAGGTGAGTTTACGATGCAGTGTCGTGAAATGGACAAGCCCCATGATGTGTGTGGTACTTTTAACAATGACTTGTAAATGTTATATCTGTATAGTTTCAGGAGAGTTTACGATGCAGTGTCATGTAAATGAACAAGCCCCATGATGTGTGTGGTACTTTTTACAATGACTGGTTAATCTTAAATCTGTATGGTTTCAGGTGAGTTTACGATGCAGTGTCGTGTGATGAACAAGCCCTATGATGTGTTTGGCACCTGGTACAATGACTGTTATCTACTCTCAGGTAACCTTTACTGGACTGGACATCTCAACTCCTGCTCTGCAATCTCACTTAATAAGGTAATTTGATATTTAGTTTGAACTTCTTTAATTTACATCGATTGTAAACAAGCTTTAATACTTTCCCACATTCAACAAATCTGCTGCAAACGGCTTTGAAATTATCAAGGTCAAATTATACAAAATCTCTATAAAAAGAAAGTATGATTATTGAATAGAGTTGCAAGCATTGTGGCTAAAAGAGAAATTGCTCATCATGAGCATTTTTGCCTTTTGCCACAATGATTGCGGATAGCGTCTATATGTGGGAAAGGGTTAAGCTAATATTAATCACGTTCAATGTCTGCTTCCTGGAGACATAACCAGTACTCGCGCCATTTGCCTGTAAAAATCTGCTTCCCCAGAACTATTTGATAAATTTTCAAACTATCAGATACATTCAAGCCATGTTGATTGGTCAAAACACAAGGCCACATCACAATGCTGAGGGGATGTTTCGCCTTAATCCTTTCCCACATACAACAAATCTGCAGCAGACAACTTTGAAAACATACATGTTAAGTTATGAGAACTCTCTATAAATGAAAGAACAATTATTCAATAAATTTGAAAACACAAGCATTTTCTTCTTTTGCCACAATATTTTAGAAAGTTGTCTGCTGCAGAGAAGTCAAAATTTGTCTGCATGTGGGCAAGAATTAAGGCTGATACTTAAAATTATTTCAGGCTTTTCAAGAGACAAGTTCAGTAGAAGAATCTGTTGTAATGAGACTGTTTAAATTTGCCAATATCAATGCCAGTTCAATAAGGACGATAATGGTGGCCGACTGTCTGAATGAGGAAGGTGAAGAGGACATACTACCAGGGGGCAGCACTGAGCGGTCAGATGAAACAGTTGATGTGATTGGTGGAGAAGAGGCAGCCAATCAAGAAGAGGATATCATTGAGATAGAAGAAAATAATGATTCAGTGATTGTTGATGGAAGGGAGGAAGCCAGATTAGAACTAATAAAAAATATGATAAAACCAGCCAAGAATCTTCAGGGTGTTCAGGTCTATGAAAATGGTTCATTTGTGACAAAATTCTTAGAATTGGACGATGATGAACCAAGTTCGAAGTTAAACGGAACGATAGAATACAGCAGCTATTATCGCATGGAGGAAGGTGCCATGTCGGGTAATATATCATTTCAGGGCGAGGGTTCGGGATCTGGATCGGAGTTGAACAGCGAAAAGAGTTCTAATGGACTTGGTTCTGGTTCCGAGCTAAGTGAAAAGGGATCCAACGTGGATGTAACAGAGGGTAGTCAAGACATGATGGACCTTAAACAAGGTTAGTCATTCACTGATAGCCAGACCCCTAGATAAGGTGCATATCTTAAAATATTTTAAAATCATTCCTTGATCGGAAAAAAAATCTTATGTTGTGGGTACTCCATAGAATCCTTCCATTCAGATCCACACCTTAGGGTTAACCCTTTCCCACTTACAGATGCATTTTGACGCATCTCGGCAGATTGCTTTTGAAAACAATGTGGCAAAAGGAGAAATTGCTCATGATGAGCAATTTCTACTTTTGCCACAATGTTTTCAACTCTTGTTCAATGATCGTACTTTCATTAATAGATATTTCCCATATTTTTTCAAAATTTTATCAAAGTCGTCTGCTGCAGAATTGTTGTAAGTGGGAAAGGGTTAAACTGTGTAATGAGAGAGATATTCTGGAGGGAGTGCCTGCTTAACCCTTTCCGACATATAGGCGCTTTCTGATGCCTCTGCAGCAGACAACTATTGAAAACAATGTGATAGAAGGAAAAATGCGAAAAAAGAGCAATACAGTATATCCATTTGTCACAATGTTTTCAATTTGAATAAAACATACCTTCTTTCAATCTTTAGTGATTTACAACATTGGTTAAATGATGTTGTATTAGTTGTCTGCTGCAAAATTGTAGTATGTAGGAAAGGGTTAATCTTCGTTATTTAGGCCTCTTTGCTGCAGAAGACTTTTACTGTCTCGATCACAAATATAGGTGTAACATAGGTGTCAATTTTCTAGCAACAGCAGACGCGGACATATACATTTTCAATGAACAATTACTCAGCAGCCCCGCTCAGATTCTTCATAAACTTTGTTAGATGTATTATTGGGTCATGGGATATCATTGTTTCTGCAATGTCATAACTGGTGTTGTTTAATCTGTTTGATATCCTATGTTATGGCTAATTAAAAGTGAGACGATTCTTTTGAGTACCAACAACATAAAAGACAACGGATAATAATGAAGAAAAAATCTAAGAACAGCTGGACCAGTTGTCAGAGCTTTAACCCTTTCCCTTATATAGACGCATTCTAATGCCTCCGAAACAGACGACTTTTGAAAACATTGTGGCAAAAGAAGAAATTGCTCAATTTCCTTTTGCCATCATGTTTTCCAGTTTTGTTGTATGTGGGAAATGGTTAAGACAGGATTCAGATTTTTTAAATAAAATAACTTTTGTGTGACAATTTACTGTGTATATTAAATCTGTGGGGTCCATGATGTACACAGAAAAGACAGAGATAAAATATCAGAAGAATGTTGTTCATGTACACTATGACGAGTAAATTCTTTTCCTCAATTTTTTTTTCTTCAGCTCCAATGCTTTTATCATACCAGTTAAAAGGTTTAAATGATGCAGTTAACCATTTCCCTCATACAACAATTCTGCAGCAGACGACTTTGAACATATTTTGTCAAAACATAGAAAATCTCCATAATTGAATGGATAACCTATGACAAAAAGTGGAAAACATTGTGGCAAAAGGAGAAATTGCACGTTCTGTGCAATTTATTCTTTTAACACTATGTTTTCAAAAAGCTGTCTGCTGCAGAGGCGTCAGAAAGCGTCTATATGAGGAAAAGGGTTAACATTGTTTCTGATGAGTTGTTTAAGTGCAGAAAGCATTGGTATGAGGGTAATAATATTTCTGTTTTTATTTCAGTCAAAATCAATTGTGAAAACGAAGACATTACAGATCACAAAAGTCAAGCAGGTTTTTATCTTGATGCTTCACAAACAACAAGTAATAACTCCACCAAATCAAAGAACCTCTTTGAACAGCCTTCTGGCAGTAAGGAACAGGATGGAAATGGAGAAGAGAGCGATTCAGACAATATAATAGAGGGCGAAAATATTGATACGCCTCTGAGGAAAAGGACGTTGCCTGGACAACAGAGATGTCAAGGAGAAATATTTCGAAGTGTTTCAGCTTCCAGTGTGTTAAGTAATATTTCAGAAACGAACCCTCAGAACAGTGCTAGTGCAATGTCTGAAAATAATCCGAAACTCGCGTTTTGTTGTGTAGACTACAAGAAACAGAAGAAAAGTTTCAATTCTCATTGTAATGGAAACCAGTCAGAGTCACAGAATGGAACTAGTCAAATGTGTACCCAGTCTAATATCTGTACTGGTTCACAGTCTTTAGAAAATATTGAAATCCAGTCTGGTTCTGATGTAAATGTAGACTGCTTACCTGTTAAATCCAAGTGCAATATGAGTGACCCACCAAGACAGGTATCGGGTACCAGTTATTTGAGAGAACAGTCCAATGAAGTGAATTCACTAACTTACAGTCCGAAAGAACACAAAATGAAACATTCAAAATCCAAACAAAGTGAAGATAAATTTTTGTTGTTTACGAAAGGTTCTGAGACATACACTCCTCATCAGATAGGCATTAAGCGTATAAAACCATTAAAATCATTTGGCGACAAGGGAACCAGGCTCTTGCCGAATGTGTCCCTAAATCTTGGACCTGTGGGTAATGCGGGAAACGGAGGTCAAGGTGCTGACCAGCAGGGAGACGAATATGATGACGTAGACCACCTTATTGATATGCATGGACATATTATTGGAATGGCTCTCTCTCCAGATCAAAGGTGGGTGCATCTTGAACTGACCTGATACGTATTATTGCAATGACAAAAAGTTAATGGTTTTTACAGCCCCCCCTCCCCTTTCCAGACTAATTTTGATGCATCTACAACAGATGACTTTTGAAAACAGTGTAGCAAAAGAAAAAAGTAGTTGCTCAAAATGAGAAATTTTTACTTTTGCCACAATGCTTTCAAATCTATTCTATAACTATACTTTTATTTATAGAGAATTTTTTTACTTTTGTCCATGTGTTTTCAAAGTCATCTGATGCAGATTTGATTTCAAATCTATTCAATAACTATATTTTCAATTATAGGGATTTTTCTTACTATTGTCCATGTGTTTTCAAAGTCTTTTGCTAAAGATTAGTTCTAGATTTGAAAATGTTACGACAAATTTAATGCTT
Organism: Serripes groenlandicus; assembly: GCA_031761405.1. Classification (NCBI taxonomy): domain Eukaryota; kingdom Metazoa; phylum Mollusca; class Bivalvia; order Cardiida; family Cardiidae; genus Serripes; species Serripes groenlandicus. Next base: position 547,685 of record JASEVX010000002.1, read on the forward strand.
CCCTCATATTGATGCATTTTGATGCCTCTGCAGCAGATGACTTTTGAAAACAGTGTTACAATTTTTAAGGAGAAATTTCTCATAATGAGCGATTTCTCTTTTTGCCACAATGTTTTCAACTCTATTCAATAATGATACTTTCATTTGTCAAGATTTTCGCCGAGCCCCGGTAGCTCAGTCGATAGCGACGTGGGCTGTCAATCCAGGGGTTGTGGGTTTGAATCCCAGCTTGGCCAACATTCTTTCCGACGTTTGACAAAAGTTACTGTGACCTGCGTCATTCGTCTTTCACCAATGGGCTGTTTAACAGTCTATGTGGAGAAGTAGCCAGTTGCTTGGAAAGTATGTTGTGTGGTGTACTGGTGTGAGAAAACCAGGAAACACATGAGTAGGTGAACTCGCTGTGATAAATTGATGAAAACGGCGTTAAACCCCAATCAATCAATTGTCAAGATTTTCCCAATTTGCAAAAAAAAATTGAAAGTCGTCTGCTGCAGATTTGCTGTTTGTTGGAAAAAGATTAACGTATGGTACAACACACTTCTGCTTTTCAGTAAGTTTGATACATGATTTACATTAGAGCCTGTCTGTGGGCAAGATATATGTTGCCATGTTTCCCACCTGCAGACGCATTTTGACACAATAGTAGCAGACGACTTTTGAAAACATTGTGGCCAAAGGCGAAATTGCTCATTATGACATTTATTTAACAATTAAGCTATCTTTTACGGAGATTTTTCATGTTTTTGCCAACATGTTTTCAAAGTTGTCTACTGCAGATTTGTTGTATACATGGGAAAGGGATAAAGCTTAACATTCATTGGTGACAAAGCCGAGCCCCGGTAGCTCAGTCGGTAACGACGCGGGCTGTCACTCCAGGGGTTGTGAGTTCGAATCCCGGCTCGGCCAACTTTCTTTCCGACGATTGACAAAAGTCAATGCGACATGCGTCATTCGTCTTCCACCAATGGGCTAAGTCTATGTGGAAAAGCAGCCAGTTGCTTGGGAAGATTGTTGTGTGGAGTACTGGTGTGAGAAAACCAGGAAATGCATGAGTAGGTGAACTGGCCGCCGTGATATAACTGAGAAATTGTTGAAAACGGCGTTAAACCCCATTCAATCAATCAATCAATCATTGGTGACAAATTAATAAATTGTACATGTACCAGTCAGTGTAGGTCCAGATCAGTCTGAACATCGATTCGGCTTACTAAAATATTCACAAGTTAAATGAAGCGTCTGACAGATTAAGCCATATATAACTTGGGTTTGAGAGTGGCTCTGGGTAAGGTGTGTTTTGCATGTCCTTATTTGACCCCCCTAACCCTATGGTGTGTGTACTGAATGTTTTAAGTACCCACAACATAGGGTTTGGTTGAGTAATAAGAGAGATATTGTTGGGGGAAAAAAACCAGTTTACAACTCCTTTTATTTTGTCCTCTATGTGACTGTATTTGCTCCAGGTATTTGTATGTAAACAGTCGACCATGGCCCAAGAACTATCACATAGAGAATCCTCTCTACCCACCACCTATAGCCCAGGAGATCGACATACATGTTATAGATCTGTTGAAGATGAGAGAAGTGGGAACCATGCACAGATCACACAAGGCTTATACATCAAACGATGAATGCTTCTTTATCTTCCTCGACGTCTGTGATGAATATGTAGCGAGGTAAGACTTATCTATACTATTACATACCTGCTTTACAGTGGATCATGTACTGATAAACTTTCTGTTTAAAAAATATGGAAAATCTCTAAAACAGAAAGTAGAATTATTAAATCAAAATGAAAACATTGTGGCAAAATAAGAAATTGCAATTTCTTGTTTTGTCACAATGTTTTCAAAAAGTCTTCTGCTGCAGAGGTGTCAAAAAGTGCCTGTATGAGGGAAAGCATTAAAACTGTTTTATTAACTGATTATCATCTCTGTTGACACTGACTGTGTCCAGTCTCTACTTTTTGTCAGTAAGTTAAATTAACCCTTTCCCTCAAACTGACGTTTTCTGACGCCTCTGCAGCAGACAGCTTTTTGAAAATATAGTGACAAAGGAAGAAATCGCTCAAATTGAGCAATTTCTCCTTTTGTCACAACGTTTTTCACTTTTAGTCATAGGTTATCCATTCAAAATATGTTTAAAGTCGTCTGCTGCAGAATTGTCGTATGAGGGAAAGGGTTAAAGCATAAAGTTATCAGAATATTTGTCTATATAAATGTATCATAAATATATCTATTTCCTTTCTTGAACCCTTAATGGGATTTTTTTCAATTTTTTGGCAAGTCACTTTTGAAAATATATTTCATTCTTACAACCTTACACACAAGTATAGGTATCCTCTAAGTAGCAATGCACCAGTTGTGAGATTTCCTTTTGTTAGCTCAACTATTGGAAGAATATGAGAGCTATTCTACTCACCCTGGGGTCGGCATCTTGCCTTGGTTAAGGTTTTGCATGCAAGTACATATATTTCACCATAGCTCATTAACTACGAGTTGTATTGCATTGAAATTTTCTTTTATGCTTCCCAACTTTCACACCTAATTAAATAATCAAGTTCCATAACTCTATCCTGATTTAATCCAAGTTATGATCTTTTTTTAGCTCACCTATGCACGAAGTGCAAGGTGAGCTATTGTGATCACATTTTGTCCGGCGTGCGTCGTCTGTTGTGCGTCGTCAACATTTGAGCTTGTTAACACTCTATGGGCTACATTTTGCATCCAATCTTCATGAAAGTTTATCAGTACGTTCATCTCCATAAAATCTTGGACAAGTTCGAAACTGGGCCATATGAGGTCAAAAACTAGATCACTAGGTCGAATTGAAGGAAAATCTTGTTAACACTCTGGAGGCCACATTTTCAACTTGAGCATGTTGAAACTTTATCAGAATGTTTGTCTTGATGATATGTAGGTCAAGTTCGAACATGGGTCACGTCGGGTCAAAAAGTAGGTCACTAGGCCAAATTGAAGGAAAATCTTGTTAACACTCCAGAGGCCGCAATTTTTGCTTCAGCAATTTGAAATTTTGTCAGAATGTTTGTATTAAAAATATCTAGGTCAAGTTTGAATATGGGTTATGCCGGGTCAAAAACTAGGTCACTAGGTCAAATTGAAGGAAAATCTTGTTAACACTGGATGCCGCATTTTTTGCCTCAGCAGCTTGAAATTTGGTCAGAATGTTTGTCTAAATGATATCTAGGCCAAGTTCGGATATGGGTCATGCCGGGTTAAAAACTAGGTCACTAGGCCAAATTGAAGGGTAATCTTGTTAACACTCTGGATACTGCATTTTTAATTTTAGCATGATGAAACTTTTATCAGAATGTTTTTCTTGATGATATGTAGGCCAAGTTCGAATATGGGACATGCTGGGTCAAAAACTAGGTCACTAGATCAAATTGAAGGAAAATCTTGTGAACACTTTGGATGCCGCAGGGCTGTACAAATCCCATAGCCCGACGTCCGGGACAAGTCATAAATCGCATCGGGCAAGTCGCTAATTGCAACATCTCAGTCCTGGACAAGTGGCATTTTCCAAAAATCCACGTCCCATTATATCAACCCATTTACGTAACAGTGAATGTAAATTCCTGTGTCTGGTAGCCCGGCTTAATTACTAACACACATGTCTGTCGTGTATAAATTTGACTGTATGTTACATGCGAAAAACCACTCGCCCGTGGCCATAACAAATCAATAACAGTAGGCGGAGTTACCCACCTGTCAGATCGAGTGATTTCAGCCAACCGAATCGCGTCAGTAATAGTCGATTAACGTGATATATATGTATCCAATAAGGCTGTCCAATCATAAGTGACAATTGTTCCTTTGGGCTGTGTTATTTCATGAATGCTAGGGAATTACCTATGGATCGGTCTCATTAAAATATTCCCGTAAATGTATTTTGATCCATATTTCTACTTTCGGTATGCGATGTTTGCAAACTGGTGCAAACCGGTTCAGAAAGACTTTGAAGAAATTTTCGCCATGCAGAAGTTAATAAAATTAATTCGATCCAAATTAAAGACAATACGACGACTGCTAAAAATTATCTTGCCGTTTATCGATTTGAAATACCTTCAAGATCGACATAATATTCGTAATATCAGGGACACAAAGAAAATTGTTTGGAATGAAATATATAAATGATTCCCCCGAGTATGATAATTGCCCAATCACAGCTTTGTTTACCAAAATTAATTAGCATAACCGGCGGGAAAAAAATCATATGACTTAATAGTTGCGATTTCATTGGATGAAATTAGAAATTGGGTGAATGACATTCGCGACCTGACGACCCCGATGTTTACATTCAACGCTGTTTACCGATTTCTAATTCTCAAAGTAGGGAACCATGATTAACATTGCGCAATCATCAAAATGGCGGCTATGTTGCGAATAATACCGCAACACCAATCTGACTAAAGTGCACGATCTGACTAAATGTAAATGCGTAGCGTTAATAGGAGATGATTTTAATGAGATTGACCGCAACACATGAAACAAATTTAACATTTTGTTGTCTTTCATTTTTATGCCCCCGGAATCACCGATTCGGTGGGCATCTAGTTTTTGGCCTGTCTGCACGTCTGTCTGTCTGTCTGCACGAAAAAAACTTTAACCTTCACCACTACTTTTGAACCATATTAGGTACGGCTACCATATTTCACATGTGTATTCCTTGTCACATGACCTTTCTGTCAGTACCAACATTTTTGACCTTGCGACCTTGACCTTTGACCTAGATGTTGCCATTCTCGAAAAAAACTTTAACCTTGACCACTTCTTTTGAACCATAACAGGTACGGCTACCATATTTCACATGTGTATTCCTTGTGACATGACCTTTCTGTCAGTACCAACATTTTTGACCTTGCGACCTTGACATTTGACCTAGATGTTGCCATTCTCGAAAAAAACTTTAACCTTGACCACTACTTTTGAACCATAACAGGTACGGCTACCATATTTCACATGTGTATTCCTTGTGACATGAACTTTCTGTCAGTACCAAAATGTTTGACCTTGCGACCTTGACCTTTGACATAGATGTTGCCATTCTCGAAAAAAACTTTAACCTTGACCACTTCTTTGAACCATAACAGGTAAGGCTACCATATTTCACATGTGTATTCCTTGTGACATGACCTTTCTGTCAGTACCAAACTTTTTGACCTTGCGACCTTGACCTTTGACCTAGATGTTGCCATTCTCGAAAAAAACTTTAACCTTGACCACTACTTTTGAACCATAACAGGTACGGATGCCATATTTCACATGTGTTATCCTTGTGACATGACCTTTCTGTCAGTACCAACATTTTTTACCTTGCGACCTTGACCTTTGACCTAAATGTTGCCATTCGGGGGCATCAGTGTTTCACAAACACATCTTGTTTTTGACAATATTTTTGGTTTCAACTACATGAACCTGATAAATTTGACTTTTGGTTAATAAAATTGAATTTATTTAATATGTCTTTCTTTGTAAAACTGACCCTCGTATCGAACACTGCCCTGTTTCGGTGAGGGACCTAAATCGGTGACCATATTATTTTGTTATCTTCAATTTGAAAAGTGCTATTGCATCATTTGACTATGTTTCTCAAGTTTAACATTTCTGTCAATAGCTTTTGAATCTTTTGTAAATATGGATAAAATACATACATTTTATGCAGAATATTTCAAATAACCTACTAAGTGAAAAATAATCTCTTTTCCAAATTTCATTTTTTTTTAACTGAATGCTGCACTACAGGTCTTTTGCAATAATGTTATTTGAATTGGTCACTACCCTTAAATCATGTACATTGTGTGCTCTTAATGTTATCTTTATACAGAACTAGAAAAAACCCCACTAAAAAACATTTAAAACACTCAAGAAACCGCGATCCGGGCTACCACACAATTCTTAAATTTGTCGCATTTTAAACTTGGTGTGCAGAAAAGTGGGACAAGTGAGAATCTTAGCAGGACAAGTGGCATTCTCTGAATTTTTTTTTGTACAGCCCTGTGCCGTATTTTTTGCTTCAGCAGCTTGAAATTTGGTCAGAATGTTTGTCTGAATTATATCTAGGTCAAGTTCGAATATGGGTCATATTGGATCAGAAAATAGGTCAATAAAGGAAAATATTGTTCAAACTCCGGAGGCCGCATTTTTACTTTGAGCAAGTTGAAACTTTGTCAGAATGTTGTCTTGATGATATCTAGTCCATGTTGGAATATGGGTCATATCAGGTAAAAAAAAATATAGATCACTAGGCCAAATGAAGGAAAATATTGTTAACACTGCGGAGGTTACATTCAGATTAATTGTCTTGATGTGTTTTGCATTGCAGTACATTGTATAATTAAGGTGAGCGATCCAGGGCCATCATGGCCCTCTTGTTTAAATTCTGGTTTAAAGTTTTGCATGCAACTACATTAAGAGTCAATATCTCAGAAACTACTCTTTGCATTGCATTGCATTTTTATACATACTTCCCCAACAATCACATCTATGTAAATTATCAAGTTAGATAACTCTATCCTGCATATTATGAAAATTATGGCCCTTTTTGTGTCACCTGCGTAGGATTACTTTTTTTTTTGTCCGGCGTCAGTCTGTCCATCCGTCCAAATATTTGAATTTTCAAATTACTTTTTTTCTACTCAAAGGATTGGATTGAAACTTCTGACAAATGTTTATATTAATCTTTGTGATGGGTTCACAAAAGGGGGATAATCCAAATATTTTTATATCAAAGTAATTGCCCCTTTTCTGTCAAAAAATAAAATTTTCTGACAAGGCCCTGGCAGGTGACACACACGCTCAGGGGAGCACTCCATTCTAGTTTACTTAGAACTTTGGGTTAAAATTTTGCATGCAACTACATGAAGAGTCCATACCTTAGTAACTACTTGATGCATTGCATTGAAACTTAATACGACCCTTCCCAATCATCACACCTATATGTAAATAATCAAATTAAATAACTCTATCCTGCTTTGATTCTTTTGAGTACCCACACCATAGTGTTTGCTTGAGTAATAAGAGAGATATGGTTGGGCAAATACCAGTTTACTTCCCCTGATCTAGCTCTCTGAATGACACTTTATGAAGCTACTTGTATTCTGTCTTTCTGACAGTGGTGCGGAGGACAAACATGGATATCTATGGGACAGACATTATGGATTATGTTTACATAAATATCCTCACAGTGATGTCGTTAACTCCGTCGCATTTAACCCCAGTGACCCCGAAGTCCTTATTACAGTCAGTGATGATTTCTCCATCAAAATATGGAGGTCAAGATGTAGGGAGAGGGAGGTAAGTTATTATTCCCATAACCCTTGCCCACCTGCAGACGTATCTGCAGCAAATGACTTGAAAGTATGAATAGCCATATCGCCTTTGTCACAAAGTTTTTCAACTCTATTCAATGACTTTGCTTGCATTTATATATATTTTCAATAATTCTAGCCCTGATCATTTCAAAGTTGTCGTGGGAAATGGTTAAACTGAGAAATTATAAATGGTTATTTTCATCTGCAAGTATAAATTATTTTAGTTTTGTTATACATTGGATGAAACAAGATATGTTTCTGTTTTTAGAGCACCAAAGGCTCAGGGTGATCTATTCTTATCATGCTCAGTGTATTGTTTGACCTTCGTTAAGTGTTAGTTTCAAACGACATCTCTTCCTAAACTACCAGACTTCTGTCAATCAAACTTCTCAGGAATAGTCCTTTGAAGGTTCCTCTTTCAAAGTTGTTCCAAGTTTTATTTAGAACTTGCCCAAACTTTTAAACTCATCTCCTCTGAATCCACTTGCCGAATCCAAGATATTTTTGGTTACCTTGTACAAAATTTTGTAAAAGCCATAATGATTGGTTTAAAATAAAATCAAGATTGTGAGACTGCAAATGCTCACTTGAGTCTCCAATGTTTGCATGTGCTTCATGACCCTTTTTCGCCTCACATCTTAAATATATTTAACCATTTCCCTCATACGACAATTCTGTAGCAGATGACTTTGAACATTTTAAAAATAGAAGAAAATCACTTTAATTGAATGGATAACCTATGACTAAAAGTGAAAAACATTGTGGCAAAAGGAGAAATTGCTTGTTTTGAGCAATTTTCTACTTTTATCACTATGTTTTCAAAAAGCCATCTGCTGCAGAGGCGTCAAAAAGCGTCTTTATGAAGGAAAGGGGTAAGGAACAACAGATTGATAAAACATTATTGTTTCATGTATATTATAATACTTGTTTGCACATCTTCTTAATAACAATTTTAGAATACATTAGTATATACATACCATATAACAATCATGTTTTAGTGACTTATAAGCCCAGCACCCTTTCCTACATGTAGGCTTGTTTTGAGGCATCTGCAATAGCCTCATTTTGAAAACATTGTGTCAAAAGCGAAATTGCTCATTATGAGCTATCTATTCTAATGCCACAACGTTTTCAACTCTTTTCAATAATTTTCAGCATTAAAAATTTTATAGAGATTTTATCATATTTTCTGAATGGAAATTTTTAAAGTCTGTTTTTTTGTTTGTGGAAAGGGTTATACATGTATTTGTTTTTAAATCTTAGGTTTTAAAAGATTTTTTAAATTAAAGAACATTATATTTGATTAAAGCATGTGTAGTGGAAAGGTGTAATATACATACATGTATTTGTTTATAAATTTCAGGTTTTAAAAGAATTTAATAAAGAACATTGTATTCGATTAAAGCATGTGCAGTCAATTATGGAGGCAACAGATGAGAAGCAAGAGACACCAACATTAGATACAGATCAGATTGCCGTCGAAGGAACCTTACCTGTTGGCTGACCAATCTATCATGGAGAACCCATGAAAAGGAAACTGGCTGAGTGATTGTCTGGCTGTCCTAAAGTGTTGACCCCTATCGGGTGAAAATGTGGAGCTGATAGTTGAAGTATATACTGTCACAATTGTCTGTGCAGGTTCCTGAATCTAAGGACGAGCATGTGTATCAATGGTTTGATGTCCAATTAGGCAAATAATTGCATTCATGCTTCAAAGTAGAAGCGTTATCACATCCAGGCTGTGTAGAATCAGCAGCAGCAACATATACTTCTAAAAATAAAATGGGTGGCTACATTGTTCTATAGATAGAACTTCTGCCTCCAGGTGGCAACACACAGGATGGCTAGGGTTGGCTACAAGAGTATATATAGAGCGAAACATATGGTTAAATCCTTATCAACTGCATACACTGTTTGCATTTAGGAACAGACAATTTCCGTCTGAACGAAACTGGTCAGGGCAGTCTAGTCAACTTAGAGGCATGTCTTATTTGGCTCTCTTCAGCCAAATTCTCATATTATCATGGAAAACCTACTCCATTCCCTTTTACAGATGATGTAAGATGCTTCTATAACAGAAGTCTTTTGAAAACACCTATGGGCAAGGAGAAATTGCTTCACATAACTGTTGAATACAGTATCGTTGGGGAGTTAACCTGTACACTACATTTTGACAAAAATGTAGATAATCTCTATAAATGAGGTTATATTTACTGAAAAAAGTTGAAAACATTGTGCAGAAAGGAGAAATTGTTTGAGCAATTTCTTCTTTTGTCACAATGTTTTCAAAAGTCGTCTTCTGCAGAGACATCAGAAAGTGTCTGTATGAGGAAAAGGGTTAATTTCTCGTTTTTCAACAAGATTTATAATCTGTATCATAATTATTATATTTCCACACATTAATATATGGAAAATCCCTATAAATGAAAGTTAATTTATGGAATAGAGTTGAAAGCAGTGTGGCAACAGGAGAAATTGCTAATAATGAGTAATTTCCTTTGTCAAAATGTTTCACAAGTCGTCTGCTCCAGAGGCGTCAGAAAGCGTCTGTATGAGAAAAGGGTCTAAAGCAGACATCTCAACTAGCATATTATCCCTTTCCCTTAAGTTTACGTTTTTAGACACATCTGAGGATATGCAGTAGACAATTTTTGAAAACATTTTGACCAAAGAATAAATTGCTTATGATGAGCAATTTATCCTTTTGCCACAAATGTTTTTTGACTAATTTCAATAAATAATACTGTCATTTATGGATATTTCCACACATTTGCCTAATTGTTTTCAAACTTGTCCACTCCTTATTTCCTGTATGTGGGAGCGGCTTTAGAAAACAATTAAGAAGAGTTTTACAAACCTGTGCTTTAATATTTCTATTTGTCTGCTTCAATCCCTCTTCTCCATGAGACATTTTTTAACCCTTTCCCACATACAACAAATCTGCAGCAGTTGACCTTGAAAACATGGTGACGAAAACCGGAAAATCTCCATAAAACAAAACTAAATTGTTCAAAATGGTTGAAAACCTTGTGTCCATAGGAGAAATTGGTCATCATGAGCAATTTCACCTTTGGCCACAATGTTTTCAAAAGTTGTCTACTGCTATTGCGTCAAAATGCATCTGCAGTTTGGGAAAGGGTTAATTAATGATTACTCCAAACATATAAATTGGTAAAGAATTGATAGTATCCTGCAAACAACAAGTCCAGCCACAATAACTCAGTCGGTATAGCTATTTATCCAGGGCTCGTAGTTTGATTACACTTTTAGTTATTGGTTCTTTTCGATGATAGGCTCAAGTAATTTTGACTAGCATCATTCGTCTTCCAACAATGAGCTAAATCGAGGGCTTGGCGTGAAACGGTTGTTACTAAAATTGGTATTTTTGTACCAAGGTTAATCACCTCGCCATAAAGTCTGTATAAGCTTATAAATCAATTTACTTGGTAAACAATGGAAATTTAGGTGCCATTGCTCGTATTTACAAACGGGCCCAAATTGCCCCTAAACCAGGGTTTTCAAAATAGGTTTTTAGCTACAACCGTTTCACACCAAGCCCTCGAAATGGTCTATGATGGAAGGTAACCAGTTGTATGGAGTACTGGTGCAAGAAAGCCTGGTAACCCTTTCCCTCATACAACAATTCTGGAGCAGACGAATTTGAACATATTTTGTCAAATAATAGAAAATCTCTATAATTGAATGAATAACCTATGACTAAAAGTGGAAAACATTGTGGCAAAAGAAGAAATTGCTTGTTTTGAGCAATTTCTTCTTTTTTCACTATGTTTTTATAAAGCCATCTGCTGCAAAGGCTTCAGAAAGCGTCTATATGAGGTAAAGGGTTAACACAGGGTTAGGTGAACTGGTCGCTGTGATATGACTGAAATATTTTTGAGTACGGGTATTTTGAACATTAAAATTCAGGTGCCTGTGCTTTATGAAAAGTACGGTAATGGTTTTTTCACCCTTTGTATTCATAACTTAGCAATGTCATTATTATTAATTTGTTCCCCCATACAACATATTTTCAGCAGACTACTTTGAAAACATAAAGACCTAATAAAGAAACATCTCTATAAATGAAAGTATAATTATTGAATAGAGTTGTAAACATTTTAAGCAAATCATCCTTTCCTGCAATTTTTAGCTCTACTGGCCAAAGGCCAGAAGGGCTTATGTCGTGGCGATTTGTCCGTCGTGCGTGCGTCCGTCCGTCCGTCCGTCCGTAAACAATTTCTTGTTAACACGATACAGTCTTCATATTGTATCTCAACCAAACTTATACAGTAGTTAGATATCCATGAGAGCTCGGTTCCTTTCGAAAACCAGCCACAGATCCGCCTATGCATGACTGGATTATGGCCCTTGAAATGGTCAAAATTGCTATAAAAGAGCTTGTTAACACGATACAGTCTTCACTTTTGATTGTATCTCAACCAAACTTATACAGTAGTTAGATATCCATGAGAGCTCGGTTCCTTTCGAAAAAACGGCCAGATCTACCCATGCATGGCTGGATTATGGCCCTTGAAATTGTCAAAATTGCTATAATACAGCTTGTGATCACAATAGAGCTTCCATTTACTATCTGATCTTCACCAAACTTAGATGGTATTTGAATATTGATGACATATTGGTTCCTTTTGAAACAAGCCAGATCAATGCCAGTAGAGCATAGGCCCTCATGGGCCTCTTGTTCCAATAGTGGTCTGCTGTAGATGTGTTGTAATGCATCTGTAGGAGGGAAAGGATTAAACACATGACACTCGAGTTTAGATTGTTCTTCACTGATTGCATAAAATTCACACTTATCCACATACAGTACTACTACTGTACAACACCTCTGTAGGTCTGTAGCAGACAACTTTGAAAATATTCATGCAAAACTATTGAAAATCTTTATAAATGAAAGTACAATTATTGAAAAGAGTTCAAAACATTGGTGGCAAATGGAGAGATTGTTTATTATGAGCTATTTCTGTTTTTGCCACAATGTTTTTCAAAAACTGTCTTCTGCAATTGTGTCAAAAGGAGTCTGTAAGTGGGAACGAATTAATACTTTTAATAGCCTTTCCCTCTTATAGACTCTTTCTGATGCCTCTGCAGCAGGCATCTTTTTGAAAACATAGTGACAAAGAAGAAATTGCTCAAAATGAGCAATTTCTCCTTCTGCCACAATGTTTTCCACTTTTAGTCATAGGTTATCCATTCAATTATAGAGATTTTCTTTTTTTTGACAAAATATGTTCAAAGTCGTCTGCTGCAGAATTGTCGTATGAGGGTAAGGGTTAAGCAGTTTAAAATGCATATTAAATTGTTATGTTTTTGTTTTATACATCTGCTGTTTATTAATATTTAAGTTATTCTTACATTAGCTTTTAAAGGACTTTAAACCTTTCCCACATACAACAAATGATTATTATATAAAGAGTGATCATTGTGGCTAATGGAGAAATAGCTCATTAAGAGCAATTTCTCATTTAGCATAATGATTTTTAAAGTCATCTGCTGCAGGTGCGTTAACATTTGCGTTTACATCCTCAATTTTCACTTAAAGATCAATATATTTTATTCTTAATCTTAGAAATGTACTGTAGTTTTTGCAGCTTCTCTATTGTCTTATCAAATGTCTTCAAATTGCCAGAGTCTGTTAAATGTGAGAAAGGCTTAACCCTTTCCCTCATGCGAAAATTCTGCAGCAGACAACTTTGAACATATTTTGTCAAAATGAAGAAAATCGCTATAATTGAATGGATAACCCATGACTAAAAGGGGGAATCATTGTGGCAAAAGGAGAAATTGCTTTTCAAAAAGCTGTGCTGCATAGGCATCAGAAAGCGTCTATATGAGGGAAAGGGTTAAGAGTGACCTGATACTGACCTTTGTGCATAGATATATGTCGCCTGTCTGGATCACTGCTCCCCCATCTGTCACCTGTCTGGATCACTGCTCCCCCATCTGTCGCCTGTCTGGATCACTACTCCCCCATCTGTCGCCTGTCTGGATCACTTCTCCCCATCTGTCGCCTGTCTGGATCACAGCTCCCCTATCTGTTGCCTGTCTGGATCGCTGCTCCCCCATATGTCGCATGTCTGGATCACTGCTCCCCTATCTGTCACCGGATCACTGCTCCTCTATCTGTTGCCCGTCTGGATCACTGCTCCCCATCTGTCTGTCATGCTTTGCATCAATGGGTCATAACTTCGTTTCTGCTTGGTGGCAGATTCCCTTCAAAGTTGCAATACTTGTACCTTGTAATCAAGATAATGGAACAAGACAAGGAACTATCATAGTCTTGTTTATTTTTTAAATTATATCCATTTTTCATTACTTTTTGGTCCGTCTTTTTTTATCACTTATTAACCATCTTTCACAGGCAACACATTTGTATGGTACCGGTTATACTAAAGTAAATAAGTATGTTTGGTACACGTTTGTTATGTATGGTACCCGTTATACTAAAGTAAATAAGTATGTTTGGTACACTTTGTTATGTATGGTACCCTTTATACTAAAGTAAATAAGTATGTGTCATGAACCAACACTGGTGACTAGATAAGTAACCTCTGCTTATGTATAGCAGACGGCTTTTTGAAAATATGTTGACAAAAGAAGAAATCGCTTAAAACGATTAATTTTTTTGGGGTACGTTTTCAAAGTCTTCTGCTGCAGATTTATTGTATTGATGTTTGAAATCAATACAGCAGTAATGAAGCAAACTCCTTTGGGAGTTTAAAGGTTATCCTTTCCCTCATAAAGATGCTTTCTGATGCCTCTGCACAGACGGCTTTTTGAAAACATAGTAACAAAAGAATGTATATTGTTTTTTTATGGCGCATCGACAGCTAAGGTCATTTAGCGCGCAATTAAATTTAATTATCCATGATCCCTGGGTAAACAAACCAGTACTAGGCTAGAAAATGTGCCTTGCCTAAGGGCACTCCACCATGACCGTAGTGCCGTGACTGGGGACCGAACCCGGTTTCGAAATCCCCGACGCTAACCACTCGACCACAGCGGATTCCTAGTAACAAAAGAAGAAATTGCTCAATACGAGCAATTTCTTCTTTTGCCACAATGTTTTCCACTTTTAGTCATAGGTTATCCATTCAATTATAGTGTTTTTCTATTTTTTTGAGTCATATGCTGCAGAATTGTCGTATGAGGGAAAGGGTTAAACTGGTTGGTTCACAAAAAGGTATTCTCTTTAGCTTTTTTATTTCTACAACATGTCAAAAGGCGCTGCCATTATGGATGTTTGCATCCCCCAATAATGTAATGGTAGGGGTAGGTCACTCCAGACAAGAGGTATTCTCTTTAGCTTTTTTATTAGCTCACCTAAGCTTGAAGTGCAAGGTGAGCTTTTGTGATCACTCACCGTCCGGCGTCCGTCGTCGTCGTCGGCGTCTGTTAACAATTTCCTACAAATTACTTCTCCTACTAAACCAATGAACAGATTTCAAAATAACTTCACAGGAATGGTCCTTAGGTAGTCTTCTTTTATAGTTGTTCAAAGAAATTAATTCCAAGTAGAACTTTGGTTGCTGCGGCATCAGAAAAGGGAAAAATTGCCAAATCTTAAAAAATCTTCTTGTCCAAAAGTACTGGCCCGATTTGAAAATTATTTTGCACAAATGTTCCTTGAGGTACCCTCTACCAAGATTGTTCAAATATTTCCAATCCGTTGAAAAACATGGCCGCCAGGGGGCGGAGCTTATTTTCCTTACATGTGCATTGTTAAAACTTTAAAAATCTTCTTGTCCAAAAGTACTGGCCCGATTTGAAAATTATTTTGCACAAATGTTCCTTGGGACACTCTTTACCAAGATTGTTCAAATATTTCCAATCCGTTGAAAAACATGGCCGCCAGGGGGCGGAACCTGTTTTCCTTATATGTGCATAGTTAAAACTTTGTAAAATCTTCTTGTCCAAAAGTACTGGGCCGATTTGAAAATAATTTTGCACAAATGTTCCTTGGTGCACCCTTTACCAAGATTGTTCAAATATTTTTGATCCGTTGAAAAACATGGCCGCCAGGGGGGGCGGAGCTTGTTTTCCTTATGTGTGCATTGTTAAAACTTTAAAAATCTTCTTGTCCAAAAGTACTGGCCCGATTTAAAAATTATTTTGCACAAATGTTCCTTGGGGCACCCTTTACCAAGATTGTTCAAATATTTTTGATCCGTTGAAAAGCATGGCCGCCAGAGGGCGGAGCTTGTTTTCCTTATATGTGCATTGTTAAAACTTTAAAAATCTTCTTGTCCAAAAGTACTGGCCCGATTTAAAAATTATTTTGCACAAATGTTCCTTGGGGCACCCTTTACCAAGATTGTTTAAATATTTTTGATCCGTTGAAAAACATGGCCGCCAGGGGGCGGAGCTTGTTTTCCTTATATGTGCATTGTTAAAACTTTAAAAATCTTCTTATCCAAAAGTATTGGCCTAAAAACAGTAAAAACTTTGAAAACTATTGAAGTTCTATTAAATCAGGTGAGCGATATAGGGCCATCATGGCCCTCTTGTTTCTACAACATGTCAAAAGGCGCTGCCATTATGGATGTTTGCATCCCCCAATAATGTAATGGTAGGGGTAGGTCACTCCAGACAAGCGCCACACATGTCTCATGAAACACTGTTGTATTATCAGATTAACAAAAGAATTCTCTATAAACAAAAAGTATAATCATTTAATAGAGCTGAAAACATTGTGGCAAAAGGAGAAATTGCATAATTATAGGATAAGAGTTTTCAAACTCATGATGAGCAATTACTCTTTTGCATATTTTCATAATTCATCTGCAGCAGATGCATCAAATTGCGTTTGCATGAGGAAAATGGTTTAAGACACAGAATCCAAAGAACTATATTCTGTTGTGATAATATCCTTGTAAATATTGTTGATATTCGTATGGGATTGTTGTTATTGTTATTTTTCATAAATTTTTATGTGAACCATGTCTTGCAAAAGTTAACCTTAGAAGGCACTTTGTTACCAATGAATATAAACTTCAGCCTGCATTATTGATCAAAATCTACCCGCTACGGAAATGGCCAAAACATGAGCTTGTTCTGGGGAAAGGATCAACTTGACTTTTGTGAACACTGTAGAACCAGATCAGCCTAAGCATCTCCAGTCTGATCAAGATCTACACTGTTTCCAGTTTGCTTACATATGCTTGTTAGAAGCTTATGTCAACATGTGTTGGTTCTAATAAATTTTGGCAGATGTACAAACTGATCTTAATTTATACTGCTCATTTACATTATCATTTACGTGATCATTTAGCTATATCAGAATGTATTTTGAAACTGTAACTCTTTCCCACATACAGCAAATCTGCAGCCGATGACAAAAGCAGGCAACAAGACAAACATTTGGAAAATCTCTAAATGAAAGTTTAATTATTGACTAGAGTAGAAGACATTAAGGCAAAAGGATACATTGCTCATAAGCTTATTTAATAATTCATCTTTCATTTATACAGTTTCTATATTTTTGATTTAATGTTTACGAAGTAGTCTGCTGCAGTTTTGGTGTATCAGGGAAAGGGATAAGATTGAAGCAAGCAATACTGCAACCTTGGCTTCCATACCTGGTGAAACTGTGCTACTTGCAGCACATATACATTGAGCATACCAGGTGAAACTGCTACTTGCAGCACATATGCATTGAGCACACCAGGTGAAACTTTGCTACTTGCAGCACATTCACATTGAGCACAACAGGTCTAAACCAAACTTATAAACCCTTTCTTACAAGCGAATACTTGTTATGCAACTACAGCATACAACATTGTGGCAAAAGGAGAAATTACTCTTACTTAGCATGTTCTTGTTCTGCAACAATGCTTTCAACTCTTTCCAAATTGTATACTTACATTTATGGATATGTACAAAGTTGTCTTCTGCAGATTTTTTTAATGTGAGCAAAGGCGCAGAAAAAAAACAGAATCTTAAGTAAGCTACCAAAGATTCATAACCTTGGGTATAACATAAACTTTCTTCAGCTTCTTCTTGGCAAGCTTCAGATCTGGCAAGCTTAAAGAATTTAATTTAATTTTTAACCCTTTCACATTTACAACAAGTCTGCAGCAGTTGACTTTAAAAACATGTACAATCCCTTTTAATGAAGGCATATATACTATTATTGAAAAAGTGTGGTTAGAGGAGAATTTGCTCATTCTGAGCAGTTTGTATTCAGCATGTTTTCAAGGTCGTCTGCTGCAGATTTGCTGTGGGAAAGGATTAAGCAGTTAAATCATAATTAAAAATCAAATTATGTCCTACCTGAGTTAAAAGACCAGCCATGGTAGTCTTTAATTACAGGGTCATTTATGCAGATAATGAATAATTGGGAAATTAAAAGTGGTTGCTACAGACAGGGAATTGCTATACAAAGGTAGTCTTTAACACAGGTTTGACTGTTTATATGTCACTGCAAGTGGTATAAAAATTGCTGCTGTGATAGCACATGAATTAATAGCATGTATTTTAACGGACAAAAATAAGTCTTCAGAAAGAGAATTATTATAAAAACTAAAAAGGTAGTGCAGGGAAAAAAATCCATTTCTGAGATTCAAACCTATGATTGCAGTACATATAAGCAACACTGTCCTGTATGTACAAAGCTGATGGCATTATATTTGGAAAATCCATTAAAATCATTTCCAACATAAAAGCGCTTCCAAATGCCTCTCCAGCAGATGACTTTTGAAAACATTACAGGAAAAGGTGAAATTGCTCAAAATGAGCAATTTCTCCATTTGCCACAATGTTTTTAACTCTTCAATAATTATACCTTGAATTATGGAGATACATGTACATATATTCCATATTTTTGCCTAGATGATTTCAGTTGTTTGCTGCAGATTTGTTGTATGTGGGAAAGGGTTAAATTGGATATTGTATGTAACTCTATATTTGAAGTTTGTCTTAAGAACAAAATGTCATTAATATTTATGAGTTCCAAGTTAAATCATTTCACAAATACCCAATATGAGCCTGTCGATGCGTTAACGTACGAGTTGGCTTTTGTGACGTTTGTAGATTGCGATCAGTCTTTGCAAATTCCCACTGATCAAATTTGTTATATCGAGGGCTTGGCGTGAAACGGTTGTAACTAAAAACCTATTTTAAAAAACCCTGGTTTAGGGGCAATGTTTACCAAGAAAAATTATTTAATGCTTTATATAAAGACCTTATCGCGAGGTGATTAACCTTGATAAAAAAAAAACAAAAAAAAACCGAGCAATGGCATCTAAATTTCCATTGTTTACCAAGAAAAATGATTTAATGCTTATAAAGACTTTATGGCGAGGTGATTAACCTTGGTAAAAAAAATGCCAATTTTAGTTACAACCGTTTCACGCCAAGCCCTCGATTATTAAGCTTTTGTAGATTCTGATGAGATGGAGCAGATGTACAGTCTCATCTGAACCTACACTATTCAGCAATGCAAACTTGTACCTTTTCAAATGGACCAGCTCATAATATTGTTTTTGTTTTGATCGTTACATTATTTTATTATAACGGCAATTGTAATAAAGGAATGCTTTAAAAGTTCAATTATTATATCTTATTTTCTTTTTCCAGATATTTTTTAGCTGACCTGAGCACAAAGAAAAAAAATCTGTTGTCAATTAATATCCACAATTCCCCTTTCCCACATACAGATGCTTTCCAACACCTCTGCAGGAGACGAATTTTGAAATCATTGTGACAGAAGGAGAAATTGCTCAAAACTAGGAATTTCTCATTTTGCCACAGTGTTTTCAACTCTATTCTATAATTGTATTTTCATTTTAAGAAATGTTTAATATTTTTGCCTAGATTTTTTCAAAGTCGTCAGCTGCAGATTTGTTGTATTTGGGAAAGGAAATTCACTAGTTTGTGGGAAAAAAAGCATACCCAGGCTTTTGAAACTTGGTATCATCATGCAATAAACCCTTTCCCACTTGTAGACACATTTTAACGCATCTGCAGCAGACGACTTTTGAAAACATTGTGGCAAAAGAAGAAATTGCAAAAGGAGCAATTTCTCCTTTTGCCACAATGTTTTTCAACTCTATTTAATGTTTAAACTTTCAATTATAAAGATTTTCCATATTTTGGCCAAGATGATTTCAAAGTCGTCTGCTGCAGATGTGTTTTATTTGGGAAAGGAATACACACCAAATACACACCTGTATTTGTTTCTCTTTCTTGTGAAAAAAGGAAGCCCAGACGTTTGAAACTTGATAGCATCATGCAATTAAGTTGAGTGGCCAATTAATCTCACTAGAACCTTAACTTTGCTGCAGGTTGTCTCAGATTGAAGATTGCATATGCCGATCAATTGATGCCTATACAATTGGAAGGTATCAACTTGGGTATCAACTTGGGAAATAGCAGATATACATTAACAAGATAGAGAAGCAGGAGTGTTCCTTTTATATGATGTCGTATACAGCAAAGTATTTGGGTTGTCAATCAAGAATAAAAATAGTCCCTTGACATGGTAAATTTAACTAAGCATCTTTTAAAAGTATAGGTTGTTGCCATAACTCAAAATAGCTGCTTAAAGGTTAACATAAATTAGCCTCCTACCTTAAATGGGGGCGCTATGGTCAAAAATGTCAAAAGGTCAACGCACTTTTGACTGACGGTCAAATTCACCAACACAGTTAACATGATCCGATTATAATGATTTTAGTGTCTAATAATATGTTTTCTGAAATGGTAAATTTAACTAAGCATCTTTAAAAATATAGGTGGTTGCCATAACCTTAAAATATCACACGAAAATCACTAGAATCGGATAATGTTAACTGTGTTGGAGAATTTGACCGCCACTCAAAAGTGCGTTGACCTTTCGACGTTTTTGACCATAGTGCCCTCATATAAGGTAGGACACTAATTAATGTTAAACTTTTAGCAGCCATTTTAAAATTTACTAACATCTAAACACGATGATATCTTCGTCAATAAACAATCGAGTCCTAAGGCAGTATTCATCCTGTCCCCTGTGTGTCAAATATATCATAAGTAACCGAACGGCGCTCTCGTGGCATCATCAAACGCTTCCGTCAGAGTTCGAGATTTTGTCGAACTGACGTCCTAAAGTTTGAATCTGAGATGTACCTCGAATGTTCTTAAAGAGTACCATATAACAACAGTTGGGTGCGATCGTTCGAGCAGATTCATCCAGCCCGTAGATGTTCTGAGTGATACACACGACGCTAAGTTTCCTGTGGTGATAGCCTTGTGTAGACAACAGTTCGGCGGTCTTGCTTTCAGAGGGTACTGAAACAAATAATCCAATTGCTGAAGAAACATAAACGTCCATCTCGTTTAACCTGAACCCGTGGGTCCTGCTACCATGATACTCGAACAGGGCTCAAAAGACTCGTCTTCAAAGGCGACGTATCTTTTGTATAGTTGTTCAGTATTTGACATCGACTTCTGTCAACCATTATGACAAATAATTAGAACTGTGAAACACTCTTGACTGTTCTTTTAAGAAATATTACGATATTGTTCTTCTTATTAAAGGCGAAGGATCTTTTGTATAGTTGTTCAGCATTTGGCATCGACTTCTGTCAACCATTATGACAAATAATTAAAACTTTGAAACACTCTTGCCTGGTTTTTTAAGAAATATTACGATATTGCTCTTTTATTAACTAAAGATAACCGTAGGGTACGGTGTCGTAATTGTTAATAATTATCCGTTTGTCGTAAACCACTCTGTGCCGTTTCTTTTCTTCTCTATTATATAAAATATTTGTGTACTTGTTCCTGGAAATCTTGGAGGGGTTGGTGATGACGATACTATTGAAAGACGGTTGCTCGTCATCTTCCCGCTTCCTGTTATTGTAGGTACCGGGTTTGTCAGGTTGAACGTTGGATACAATGTCTCCGACGCTATCAACATTAAGAAGTTGAGCGTTGGTGTAATTGAGGCTGAATCCTCGAATTTTACACGTCTGTTTACCATTGACCGTGGTGTACGCGTAATTCTTTGGACCTACGCTCACAAATTCCACGATGTATACTCCGGTGTCTAGTTCATCAGTAAATTCAACTGTAAATAACGAATAAGTATAAAGTAGTACTCCCTCATGTACAATAAAATGTATAATTATTACTAAAAAAAAAAGGAAAAAAGAATAGATATCTTTATTTGATTAAGTTAATGATCAAACCTACCTAAATAGTCTCCCAACGGTGGATCAAATGTTCCGGGTCTGCTAACGTAGATGACGCTGTCCGTATCGTAGTAGAGGACTCTTCTTCCCAGTTGATTCAATAACTCAAACAGCTTAAGCCGAGCCCAGCAGGTTGTGAAGGTTGCCAGAAAGATGTTAGTTTTCATATCTTCCGGTACAAACCCGGACTGGTGTTCGTACTCGAGGTGAAGTTGTTCCTCGTTAAGGATTCGAAAGCCTTTCACCTTCTTAGTCATGTCCGTTAAAAGTTTGTAGAATTCATCCATTTCCGACTCGTGGATAAATTCACAGACGCCTTGGTTGAGTCTCCGACCAAATTTCCCCCAGAAACTGAAATGAGTTAAGGTCGAATATTTCAAGGATGAATGTATGAATTAAATAAACAATCAACGAAGATTTTAGCTATTTAATTCGTCGCATCGTAAGTAAATTAAAATTACATCTTGAGACAGAGTTTGGCCAGGGCTCTGAGACCGGGATTCTTCTCGATGTGATTAGGGTCAAGCCGAATCCTTTCCTTCTCAAGGTAGTCTTTAAGATATCTCTCCTTCTTTTCATCAGTATCACACCAGTCAGGCCATCCAGAGGCTTCTTGTTTAGTTTTCAAAAAGGTGTTGACGTAGGTTAGCAAACAATTCACCTTTATTGGTCTGATGATCGTACTGGCTCGATTCATCCCAGTGATACAACTCGTAGATTTTGACTATTACGTAGTCTTTTTTTCAGCGCTTTCATGACCTCGGGCGAACACCAGGTCCCAACAAAAAACCTCTGTTCGTCTGTGTGACGGCAGGGTGTTCGATTTTCGTCATCCGCGCACGTACGGCACAAAGGAAACTTGAATTTACCGTTTGACCTGTAAAGCAGTACTGGGTGATAGAAGCCTCTTGGAGCCAGAGTCTTGACATTAACTATCCCGAAGTAACTATGGATGTCCCGAAAGTCTCTTGTCATAATCATTGGGTGACCCAAGGGGGTAACGGCTGTATTTGTTGGCGTAAGTGTACAGACTGTAAAATAATAATTTAAAAACAAGAGTTGTCGGAGGACAATATAGCTCGCCTATCAAGGCCATCCTCTATCAGTGCCTACTTCAGAACAGTTATAGCATTATGTAAAGTCACACAGTATCACCTATTGCAAGATAAAACACCTTTTCATTACTTGCATGCAAATGTTAACCAAGTCCATACAGGCCCTTGTGGACCTTTTAAATCTGTAAATTTGTTTATAAACGATAAGCAACAGCATACACAGTGCCTGAGAAAAGGCCTTGCACTCGAAATATATTCCAGAGTTATGGTACTTGACATACAAGGTCACCTAATGACCCTGAATACGTGTGCGAAGTTTCAAAGCAACAGCATACAGTGAAAGGCCTTGCACGCAAAGGTTTGACCAAAAGTCCAAAAAGGGGCACAATTCAGTAAAAATCCATTCCAGAGTTAAGGAATTTGACATACAATGTCACCTAATGACCATGAATAAGTATGTGAAGTTTCAAAGCAACAGCATACACAGTGTCTGAGAAAATGCCTTGCACGCAAAGGTTTGACCAAGCTGGCAACGTGTACGCCAACGCGGACGCCGGGGTGACTACATAAGCTCCCTTATTTCTTCGAATAGACGAGCTAAAAAGTATTAGATTGTGCCTTTATTTTGATAAATAATGAAAATTTGTATGAATAAATTGAATACAAATAACAAACAGTGTCTTACCTGGTAATGTCGACATATTTTATGTGTTCTTCTAGCTCAGCTTTGTACTGAAGCTAGGCTGCGTAAGTTTGACCACCGAAGAACGATTCCCTGGGAATCCTTTCTTGAATGTCGAGTTCAGATACAAAGTCTCTGATATCAGGGTCTTCTCTGATCTTTTTCAGCCAGTCGTGTTCCCATATACACACGTAGTTGTATCAATAGTCCTTGGTCAACACTTTCTCCTTAATATTGGTCAAGACAGACAGCTGATCCATGGTTTGTCCAGTTTTGGGATTTTTGGTGGTACGGTCCGAGTAACATATGGGACATCCATGCCATATACAACCTGTTAGAAAACAATGATGTTAATGTATTTCTTTAACAGTCAAACTATTAACAATTTCTCAGTATTCGATGAATGACATTTGTAATGTTATTTAGAGTTTTACCGTAGTATTCGTAGATGGTGTTTTCAGCCTTACCGTCTACTTTGTAATGAGTACCAACGATCTGGACCTCGTGCCCATTCATTCGTTCCCCCTCTCTTCTTGCGAGCTCCATTTCCTACTTCAGCCATTGAATGGAAGCTTTACTGAAAGTATCCATTTAGACGTAACCATCACTTGGTATTCGGGCTATCTGTGAGACAATAGGCTTTTTCTCGATCACTTTCGCCTCCCTGTTTACAGACACACAGAACCTCGTGTTTATTAAACGTGACCATCCTTCATGTTTTTTCTTAGACATGACCCTGTCGACACGCGTACCGTTTGGCATTTCGAATGTGGTCCTGTATTCTGCTTCCAAAAATCTGAAAAAAATGCAAAATGCATTGTTAACGCGGTTGATCATAATCAAATATGATATTAACACAAAGGGTACATTACTGAGTCGTATATAAACGTATCTTACCTGTTTTTTTGTAAATGCCCATGCAGACACTGGCGATGGTGACGTACTGGAACGGCCACGTCCGTGGCATTGAGCATAAAATGCAGACAAGCCCTTCTCAAAATGTCTACGTCTGACCTACAGTACGTATCCATCTCCTTCCTGTCTTCTCGTTGTGCCACTTTAGAAATAACGCCCTGTCATAAGTTGGCATGTACTCTGCACCGTACGCTTTGGCGTTGGGGTAAGGACCGACGTACTGTTGCTTTTCCCTTTTGTCAAAATAGTGAGGGAAATGACCCTTGCAAAGTTCTGTCAGTCCGAAAGCTTTGGGTACAGCCGCCAACGTCATGGGTAGGAAGTTGAGGGAGTCGATAATCCTGATACTCAAACCCTTAGACACCTCCATATACATCATTTTGGAACCGTTGTAAATGATTTTGGAGGGTCAGATACTGTGGTTGACTGTGGTTTTATTTTATTTATTTATTGTTTCCATTATTTTGTACATACCTTCATATTGTGGGCCAGTACGGTGGTGTTTTTTATTGTGTAATGTGCTGAATAACCAGTTCCCGAAATCTTCCAGAGTATTGGCACCTTGGGAGATGACTTCCCTGAAACCACACGTTTAGGGGCACGGTGGCTTGGCAAACGATTTGGTTTCTTTGTCCCACGCGCCGCATCTGATGTACACTCATTGTACACGCTTTGGACCACTACAAAGTTGGGGACGTGCCTCGGTTGTCCGCACCACGACTTGAAGCAATGTTGGCATTTCATACAATCTGTGCATGGCGTCTGACAACAGTTCTTGGGCGAAAATCCTTCCTGACATTCGGCGAAGGTTTCCTGGGTGGCCTTAAAGTCAAAGATAAACTTCTCCATCAGTTTCTTACGCTCTACCGAAAACATGTAACACTGGTGATCAGCAATGACCCAAGACATACAACACTTGCACCACCATTCGGTGCACTTGTATAATTTCGTGAATTGTTTCAGTCGATTTATTACTTTTTTACATGTCTTACACCTCCAGAACACTTCTCATTGAGATTACGGTGATCTCGTCTTTATCCCCGTTCTTTATAGTTTTCTTGACGATATGCCGGTCGAAACAGTCCTGTGACCGGCAGTCCATATAACAGGATTCGCAGTTTACACTTTCTTTCGTTTCCGGGCAGTTACCGCTCTTGCACGTGAGAAACGTAGTTTCGCAATGATGATCCTTGTTGTTATTGTATTGTTTGAGACACCTATCACAGATGTAGCTTGCACTGAAGAAACCCTTGATACTAACATTGGTGTGGAAGTGAATGACTCCTTCGTGGTAAACCAAGTACAAGAAGAGGAGAGGCCTGTCCTCGTGATCGTTGTTTGGAACACGAATAAACGTATTACCCAATGTCGCAGCAACCACCGCTATTCGGATTTGAAGAGCTTCTTCGAATGAAGGGAGATCGTTAAGAGAACCTGGTCTGTCAATGGGGATGCCGGCTTTTTGATAGATGAGGTCTGCCACATGTTTTTTTTCCTGTCTGTTTTTGTTTTTGTTCCTGTCTGTTTTTATTTTTGATATCTTTGTATGCATGGCATGATGTTTTGCGTTCATTGACAAGGATTTCAGGGTTGGTGAGGTCTTTCGAGCAATTTTCAACTGCCTCCATTCGGCATCCGAGACAATACATTGCTTGGCATAGCCCACGATAGCTCGCGCCATACAAAATTGGTCGTTGTTGACAATCTGGACCATGGACGTCTTTTTGTTGATGGAGTTATCTGGTTCGTTTAACTTGGTTATCCTACGTCTAGGTTCTCCCGCACCCTAGGGTATACGTAACACTCCTACCATGACTGTAAACATGATCGAATAATGCGTTACTTTTAAAAAAACGAAAATTGAACTAATGTTTGAGATGATATTACCTTTCAATGAGTCGAACCCCGGTAGTTCAGTCGGTAGCGATGCTGGCTGTCAATCAAGGGGATTGTAAGTTCGAACCCCCTGATTGGCCAACATGCTTTACGACGCTTGACAAATGTCAGTGTGACAAGCGTCATTCGTCTTTCATCAATAGGCTAACAGTCTATGTGTAAAAGCAACCAGTTGCTTGGAAAGTATGTTGTGTTGAGCATTGGTGTGAGAAAACCAGGAAACATGTGAGTAGGCGATCTGGCCTTCATGATATGACAGAACAATTGTTGAAAATGACCTTAACCAATCAAACCAAACCTTGAAATGAGCTATCCATCGATAAACTTTCCTCGCTCTGCAATACGTTCTCCACTTTCGTCATAATCTTCTCAACGTGCATGTCACCGGCTTCTTGTAGGTGGATAACGATGGCACGGTTGAGAGCTTTGTGACGGAGGACGACTCTTAACAGATCGTTATCAGCCACGCCTTCTCTCGCCCTGGCTAATAGATCCTCGAAAAGTCGGTAGAGTTGCTGCTTCAAGTCATCCAGTCGTCTCCCTTGCCACTGATCGTTAAATCGGACCTTGTAGGTGGTTTCCATTTCCTTTGTTTTAGAACAACGACGGACTCCCGACTGTTCGATACGTAATGGTTCTTCGCCACCACCTACTTGCGCAGACTGTATTTCATTGTGACCGACGTCTTTGATCTCTGGTCTCTCTTGTAAACCCGAGGGGCCGGCCTGTATGGACTCCTCCGTCTGTGTTATGACGTGTGTTTTGCGGTGTTTTGTAAAGGAGTCGTATCCGATGAAAACAGTCCGACACCGGGAACAATAAAAATAACTATTTGAAGAATTTTTCACATATCATTTTATAGCTCTCTTCTGCAGATACGTTATCATAATGAAGACACCCCAATAACACGGCCATTAACTTAAGCCTCTTTCTGTTTCATAAAGGATACTTTTGCCTTGAATTTGACACCGTTGTTGGTACATCGTAATAAGTTTTGTTTTGTTGTTCTTTGTACACAGAGTTGATGTCGCTGGTATTTCCGCCTGCTTGAGTGTCTCAATAAACTCAGGCGACCAAGTTTCAGTTTCAAAATCTGTCATCTCTACCTGTTTTAGTGACTCAATAAACCCAGGTGACCAAGGTTCGGATTCAAAATCGTCATCTTTAGGCGAGGTCTCCGTTTCAACGCTCGACTGTTCGATACGGTAAGGCTTTACACGGCGGCCTCTACTTGTTCAGGATGGATGTCTATGGTCTCTAGGTTCTCTTGCAGTCTCGAGGGTCCGACCTCCATGGACTCTTCCAGTTGAGGTAAGACGTGCTTTTCACGGTGTCTGGTAAAAGCTTCGTATCCGATGAAAGCTGTCCGACACCGGGAACAATTACACTTCTTTCAAGATCTGTGAAGAATTATGACATACTTGAAATAACATGGAGACTTCAGTACTATCAACACTCATATGTCTTAGTTATCGTGATGAAAATATCCCTTACATCACTGTTATAAACATATTCTTCCGTCTCTATTTATGTTACATTTATGATATTATTATCGTGAATTTGACATCTCGCTTGATGAATCACAATCATTTGTTCGATCTTTTGAAAACATTTAATTAATTAAGCCTCGATAATGTGTACTATAAAAAAACCGATTGCTGCAACAAAATAATGCTTGTTTTTCGTTTTTCTATTGAAATTGTAAATATCAGTTATATATTCTAAACGATTATATTTAATATAGACTCACCTAGTATTATCGTTCTTTTTACATGACGATGATGTCTCTGACATCACCACCGGATGTATTGTATCAATAAAACGGGGTGACCAAGGTTCAAGTTCAAAAACATCAACTTTAGGTGAGGTCTCCATTTTTCCCAGGTTCATAACCTCTTTTTCGAATACATGTGATCAAGGTATAAACGCTTCGTCATCCATATTCGAGAACCCTGTTTTAGGGTTTTGAAGCAAATTCAAAAAGCATATCAGCATCTTCCACCGTCCACGTATAAGACGACTGAGATGATATCGATGCTTCACCGTGATAAAATATGTTCTGGACGAAGGGCGCCTCTAAAATATCATGCATCATGGAGAAGTTTCCAAAGTCTTCCATCGTTACGCCTGTCTCTTTGAACAATGTAATAACGTTTTGTAGTTCCATTCTGTAAACAGATTTTTTTATGAAATGTTAATAGCGGATTATAACCAATGGAGGGAGAGAGAGAGAGAGAGAGAGAGAGAGAGAGAGAGAGAGAGAGAGAGAGAGAGAGAGAGAGAGAGAGAGAGAGAGAGAGATAGAGATAGAGATAGAGATAGAAAGAGACAGAGACAGAGAGAGAGAGGGGGAGAGAGAGAGAGAGAGAGAGAGAGAGAGAGAGAGAGAGAGAGATATAGAGAGAGAGAGAGAGAGAGAGAGAGATAGAGAGAGAGAGAGAGAGAGAGAGAGAGAGAGAAAGAGAGAGAGATGATTCAACTGTTGATTTTATATTTGGTTAGTTGTTGAATTTCTCCGACTTATAACTCAGTATATATTGAAACATTGTCAAATTAAATGAAAATAAATTATCTCAATCAAATATTGTTCATTCTGTGTGTAAATAAATCTAGTAACATTACACATTTATCATTACATGTATAAAAGATACTTTTAATTCGTATTCATACCTTTTTTTTTTGACATTGTGACGTGAGCTGTCCCCTCTGATCCAAACAACCTGGACAGTAATCATTCAAATACACATAAAACTCAAATAAGAATCCACTAGGTGAGACGAATAAATAAAACATATTTACAATCACAAAATAAAAATAATGAAAAAACGCTTACCTTATTTTTCCTACAGTTCAATTGTTAAAACCACGGTTTTAAACGTATATTTAATGCGACTACCCTTTTTATATCATGAAAACAATGTCTATTGCAATACTCACTAATGAGCTGGTCATTTTAGTAAATGAAATCAAACTGACAGCAATGTGAAATACAAGTACGTGAATTTCGCTAATGCATCCAAACCGATATTTTTTAGGCAATGACTTCGTTTGACAAAAGATAACTGAGAAGCAGAAAAAAGCCAATGGGAAGGAAAGATGTGGGAGTGGTAAGTGAAGCTACAAACAAAAACTATAAAGTGGCTGCCAATGCAAGCTATGACAATAATATAAACAGTGAAATGGACAATAGCATGAACAACAGTAACACCATTAACACCAATACACATAGTGCAGAACGACTAGGTATTCATTGCCCGAGTGAACCGCCATATCCATATTTACTACAGAGTCAAATAACCTCTCCTATTTAAGGCCCATGTGGAATTCAATTTACACCTCAACCATATCTAACTGACAACTGCAACTACGGACAAGTAGAACAGATTCTAACTTATCATAACATGGAAACTCACTGTAACCCTACGTCCTTTGTCAAGCCACATACAAACGACTCGGAAATACACAGTTCATCGACGTTACCAACAGCACAGTGGCCACCCCTCCATTCTCCACCCAGTTAGCCACAGTCGGTACAACCTCCAAGTGGTACACATGTACTAAATCCACCAGATGCACAAATTAATTCCATGATCATTGATATGATGAAAAAACTTGACTCTCGTTTACTGAACATTGAAAACGGAATCTTGAAGCTTGACTGCATTGATAAAGATTTGTCAAAAGGGAAAACGGACATAGCTACGCTTAAAACTGAAAATGCTTTCACGATCAACAAGTTGAAACTTTCTGTCAGTCTTTTAGTGATGTTATTGACGATTACGCTTCCTTTAATTCCACACATACGAAGTCTATAAATAGCCTGGAGAAGAAAAAATGATTCTCTACAAAATGACTTTCATGCATTAAACAACAATAATGAACATATTAATGAGCAATTACTTGACCTCCAGTGGCGGTCCATGTGCGAACATTTGATTTTCATAGGGATCCCGGATACACGAAAGCACAATGAAGAAAAAACACATTGCACACCAATTCGGCTACAACACACTACATGCGAAGATGTACTCCGTCACTTTCTAACACAAAACGTGGAAAATGACAACACAGTTAGTATTAACAATAACATACATGTGAACGAAATAAAGTTCAATAGGGTACATAGGTCGAGAGGCCCGTCAGGCAATGACAAACCTCGTCCCATTATAGTAACATGTTAACGTTACAGTGACAGGGAATTAATACGTGAAACTGGTATACGCTTAAACATGAAAAGAAAAGGTATATACATCAATGAACAGTTACCCACCGAAATGGAAGCTCGCAGACGCAATTTATACCCAGTTTTCCGTAATTACAAAAATGATCATAATATCAAAGAAAAGGATATACTGGTTCGCGACAAACTCTTCGTCGGAAATACAACACTCAGACTGGGAAGCTGGAAATCCAGAGAACACAGCCGAAATATGGAAACAAGCCTAATTATGAACCACTAACATCAACAAGATTGCGCAGTAACGGTGCATACCAACAACCTATTCATAATACCCATCACGTAGATTTTAGAACACCAAACAGGTTTGAAACACTCTCACAAAACCAAGGCGTGCCGGTAGTGCGTAACAAGCAAAAACCAAGATCACCATTAGACGACATTTAAAATAAACGGTCGCGCGATGATATTTGTTGTACAATATGACCAGGAATGGCCACACGGGCCTCCTCGTAATCAGGTAAACCAGCAAAAAAACGGCATCGCCTAGGACAGGCTAGGAAACGCACTGTACCGATAAATACAAATTATGGACGTGATATAAATGTGTGTCAATCAGTGGACCTTTCTTTCCTTCATTAAACGTGTGCGGTTTGAGGTCTAAACAAATTACACCCGAACTTATTTCATTGATAAATCAATATAATTTCATTGGATTACAAGAAACGAAGACAGACTCAATTGATATCATTAATTTCGAAAACTTTACCTTTCATTTCAAGCATAGGAAAGACCTTGCGAAGAGGAAATCGGGTGGAATTTGTATAGGTGTAAAGAATAATTATTTATCCTTTGTAACATGCATTGATACCGACTGTTGCTTGGTTCAATGGTTTGATATATCAAATAAACTGACTAATTGTGGTGACATGTTATATGGTGTGATTTACATACCACCCGAAAATTCAGATTATGCTACGGAAGATCCTTTTTTTTCTGTTTCAAAGGGAAATGAATGTGTTATCACAAAAATATACACACATTTGCTTGTTTGGAGATTGGAACTCTCGTACTAAAGATCTTAAAGACCATGTGTCGGTAGACTTTTTCATGCAAATGGGTTAGATGGTGTGTACAATGAAATTAATGAATCTGGCAAATGCTTTGTAAATAACAATGTCCAGTTTGAAAGGATTAATATGGATACATCTGCAAACAACTACGGTTATACATTCATAGACTTTTTACAATGTAATAGTCTATACATTTTAAACGGTAGAACCAACGGAGATGCACATGGAAAAACAACCTGCAAACATGTTAGTACAGTTGACTATTTTGTATGTACTATGTACTACACATTTGTTTAATATTATTTCAAATATGCATGTACTTGACTATTGTCCATTATTTTAAGATATAATAATATGATATTCATAATCCCGTATGTCTATATGATATTCATAATCCCGTATGTCTCTTCTTCGGTATCAATAATACCACATATTAAAATAAGAGTAATCAAAGTTCCGAAGAGACTAACGAAAATAGACTATGGGATGAGGCAAGAGTTGATAATTTTATATCGAATCTTGACATTAATCAAATTGATCTGGTGTATGCCCGCCTGTGTAAATTAGAAACGAACGAGAATGAAGTGTCGGTGGAAAATTTAAACAGTACTGTCGATACATTATGAAATATCTTCAGAAATGCTTGTGTAAATTCGTTTGACTATAACCGTAACAAAACACACTATAAGAAAAATAATAGTGTAATAAACTCATGGTTTAATAAAGAATGTAAAATGTAAAATTGCAAGAAAACAGTTTCATAAATCAAAATACTGTTATAAATTACGTAAAAATGAAACATTTATATAAGCATGCTATGAAAAAGAATTTCTTAAATTATAAAACCAATAATGCAAATAAGCTTAAAAACATAAGTAAATCTCATCCAATGACATTTACAGTTAACACGTCGAAAACAAAAGTTTTAATATTAGCAGTGGTCGCCAGGTGAATTTTAATTTTACATATAAAACGAAACCGTAGATATGGTTGACGAGTATAAATACTTAGGGTGTGACAGCCCTGGGTGTCTGGTCAACGGAGGACATTTGTTTGCATATAAACAATCTAGAAATGATCTAGTTCTTCTAGCATTCACTCAATTCTCTGCATCCGATCGCCAACACAACTGTTTTATTGTCGACGGTCAATACTACTGGTGTTTCCTACATACGCAGGCAAGGAGGAACTCCTTCTGTGGTGCCGGAAGAGGTCACTTGTCATTTTAGTCAAGCATGTTCCCGGTCGCCTCACTGCTTCCCCTCTTCGGGACACCTTTGGTGGATCTTTTTGCCAAAATAAATCATCGGTTACCTCTTTATGTGTCACCGATGTACGATAATCAGCGTGGGCAGTAGACGCTCCGTCTCTGAATTGGGATCTTCTGTTCGAGTATGCGTTTCCCCCGTTCATATTGATCCCAATCGAGCTTCAGAAAGTCCTACGCTCTCATCAGTGCAGGATACTTCTGAAGGCTCCCTGTTGGCCACGGAGATCTTGGTTAAATGATCTTCTGGCTTGTCAAGCGGATTTCCCTCGCCGCCTCCGTCCTGTTTCAACAGCCAGGTCGGCGTCTTCACGCCATCCTGGCTATGTTGCACCTTCACGCTTGGATGTTGTCCAGCGTTCCATCAGAGAGAGACAAATTTCTGCGAAAGTTGCCTCTCGTATCGCCAAATCTAGACGGCTTTCCACTTTCGTCTATGATGCTAAGTGGTCAGTCTTTACAGATTGCTGTTCTGCGCGGTCGGTCGATTCAGAGTCTCCCTCTGTGACCTTGTTAGCAGATGTATTTGTTTCTTTTTGAAGAAAAAGAGTTAGCAGTTAGCACCGTTAAATGGTATCGCTCGATGCTTTCTAATACCCTTAGGTTCAAAGGGGGGGGGGGGGGATATCGGATCAAATCCATATATCTCAGAACTTATGCGTTCATTCGAACTTGATAGACCTGTTTCTATGAGTCTTACTCCAAAATGGGACCTAGCTTGTGTTCTCTGGTCCCTTACTAAGGCACCATATGAACCATTGTATTCTGCTTCTCTGAAAGCAGTTACTTTGAAGACAGTTTTTCTTCTAGCATTTCCCACCGCTAGACATTTTATTAGATTTAATCGAACTGATGGATCATTTTCTCGTCTGTAACAGCCGGGTTCCTTGGCTAAGAACCAACTACCTACGGTAATTCATGAACCTATCTTAGTCCCTAGTCTCTCTATTTCACCAGTATATAGTGTTATGTATATTTTCAGTATTTCACCGGTATATAGTGTCATGCATATTTTCAGTATTTCACCAACAGGTAAACAACAGTTACTGTATGAAATATTAATCCTTTCCCATGTGCAATTGTTTTCATCTATAACAGACGACTTTTGAACATATTGTGGAGAAATTGCTCATCATGAGCAATAACTATTTCTCCTTTCGACAAAAATTTGTAAAGGACATTTATTTAAAAGATTGTACTTTAATTAATAAATTATTTCTATATATATACAATTGCCAAGATGTTTTCAAAGTTGTCTGCTGCATATATGATGTGGGAATATCATCTTTAACCCTTTCCCACCAGCAGACGACTTTTGAAAACATTTTGGCCAAAGGTGAAATTGCTCATAATGCGCAATTTCCCCTTTGGCCAAAATGTTTTCAACTTTATTTAACAATTTAGCCATCTTTTATGGAGATATGGGTCACTCAGACATCACTTCTCTTTGCATTAACTTGCCATTAAGCTTGTTTTTAACACTAAGTATAATGGGACATTACTCTAGCAAACCATTTTTGAATGAGTTATCTCCCTTTTCAAAAATTCTAGCATGCACATTTTCTTAGTTATCCCCTTGGTGGATTTATTTTGTCCTGCCATTTCCACACACATCATCCAATTTACTGCAGGGGATACACAAGTTCTGTGAACTGTCAACGTTACATTCACTCAGTTATACCAGATTATACTCGGCTACGGCCTTTAAGGCTTGATAATGATGAAGAGGATAGAGCAACCACATTGAGAGCAGGACATCAGAGTTTGAACCCTGGTCGGGTCATTCTACAAGATAATTCTACAAGGTGGTGGCTGTGCCCTCTTTTGCAAACAGGGATGTTGGGATAACCTTACAACGTATGGCGTTTGTCCCTAGAATGAGAATTTTCTTATTTTGACGTAATATTCCACTGAATAAGCATAACAATTGTTCACTTTTGGATAAAAGCCTGAAATTTGGTAAAATACGGTCAAATCTATTCCAAGAATAAATGGATATTGGGCCATCCGGAAATATCAATATTTTGCCAATGGCGGCCATTTTGTAGCAATTTTCATTTCTTCATTATAGGATAATACTTTCAAGTCTATTCAATACTTGTACTTTAATTTATTGAAATTTTCCATAGTTTTGACCCAATATTGTCAAACTCATCTGCTGCAGATTTGATGTATGTGGGAAAGGCTAAAGGAAGTTGATGAAATAGAAATAAATACAATGCATGACAATTAAATTTATTTGACAAAAGCAACACCAAATACTGTTTGATGGTCGATTTAACTGCTGTCGTACTACCAAAAATATGTGTATGCCATGTTTGTGTTGACAGCCTTGGCAGGATGATAGGGACCATTTTCTTCTTTGTATGATAGTCTAACACTCTGACTTCACTGGCAGCAGAACAAAATGTTCCCTTGGACAATCTTATATCACTGAAGGCCCAATTAACACTTTCCAACATTCAGCAAATATGCAGCAGACGACTTTGAAAACAACTATATATATATGAAGGTATAATTGCATAAAAAAAAGTTGAAAACATTGTGGCAAATGGAGAAATTGCTTATTATGAGTAATTTCCCCCTTTTGCCACAATGTTTTAAAGAGACGTCTGCTGCAGAGGCGTTAGAAAGCGTCTATATGTGGGAAAGGGTTAATAATCTTTATATATGGAAATATAAGACTTCCAAAAAACAAAACCTGTCAAGTAAATACAAGTTATTCAAGTTGAAAGACACAAGAGAAAAAACAAATGTGTGAGGAAAGGAAACAATGCTCACTTTGAGCAATTTTGACCTTTTACTAAAATGTTGTAAAATCTCCTGGTTAGTACCCATGTACTTTTTATAAAAAAAAGTTTGAAGGTGCATGTGATATATAAAAATTGGAATGTATAAGCATAATAAAATACCACAAATACTGTATAATGATACATAAAAACATAATTATATCACATAAATGTAACCCTTTCCCTCATGCAAATGACTTTTGACGATTGCAGCAGATTAGCTGAAGATTAGATTAGAGAAAAGATTTACACAGTCATTTGCTGATACTTGGTAATATATGGGAAAGGGTTAAAATTCAGCATATTTGACATGGACGGACTGGTTTAATAAAATTTGGCATACAGTTTTATAATACCATGAGTTTTATCACAATCCTACATGACTGGTTATTTCAAAAATTCACGTTATTTCACTTTAACAAGGAAGTGAAAAATACCTGTAGATGCCAAATATCTTTTGTTTCTTTCTGGTTTGACACCGCTTTCAACAGCTATGGCGGCGGACAGGAGAGATGATATTGGGTTCACACCTGATATTTACATCGAATAAATAAATCCAATACCACCCCACCTGCTGAGATTGAATATATAGATTAACCCGTTCCAACTCGCAGACACATACAACTTTTGAAAAAAATGTGGCATGAAGAGAAATTGCTAATATTAAGCTATTTCTCATTTTGCCACGATGATTTCAATTATTTTAAATTATTTTAAATATTTATGTATAGTTACCGTATTCTTGCCTGTCGTCGGCTTCAGATTTGCTGTATGTGGGACAGGGTTAACATTTCCCTCATACAACAATTCTGCAGCAGACGACTTTGAACAAATTTTGCCAAAAAATGGAAAATCTCTATAATTTAACGGATAACCTATGACTAAAAGTGGAAAACATTGTGGCAAAAAGGAGAAATTGCTCGTTTTGAGCAATTTCTTCTTTTGTCACTATGTTTTCAAAAAGCCATCTGCTGTAGAGGCATCAGTAAGCGTCTATATGAGGGAAAGGGTTAAGTGTTAACAAATCTGTGTCATACATGTATGACTGATAATCACAGAACAATTCTTAGGGTTAATGTAAAATGGCTGAAACTACATATTGTAACAAAGTGACGCAATGATTAATTCATTAATGGAATGTTTCGGGCTAAACTATAAAATTTACAAAATATCAGTACATTTAACAGTTCTATATCAACTTTTATGGACGGTTATTTTTTTTACAAAATAATATCACTTTTAGCTCAGCAGTTTACAATAATTGCATATTTTTTATTTATGAGTACATTAACCCAACAATCAACAAATCTGAAACTAACAACTTTGCAAAAATCAAGTCAAATACTCTTTAAATTAATGCATATATATATATATTTAATGAATTAACCCTTTCCCTCATATAGACACTTTCTGACACAGACAGCTTTTTGAAAACATGGTGGCAATGAGCAATTTATCCTTTTGTCACCATGTTTTCAACTCTATTTAACCCTTTCCCTCATATAGACGCTTTCTGATGCCTCTGCAGCAGACGGCTTTTGAAACAAAATGACAAAACATGCAATTTCTCCTTTTGCCACAATGTTTTCATCTCTGTTCAGTAATTATACCTACATTCATAGAGCTCTTTCATGCTTTTCCCAAGAAACATTCAAAGTCATCTGCTGCAGATTTGTTGTATGTGGGAAAGGGTTAATTATTGTACTTTCATTTAAAGGGAGTTTCAAAAAATGGAAATGTTTTCAGAAGTCATCTGCACCAGAGGCGTCCAAAATACTAAGTTTGGGAAAGGGTTAACTCATTTAACAAATCTACTATACAGCAGATGACTGAAAACATTCAGGCAAAAAAATCTGCTGCAAATGCATCAAAAGGGTTCACTTGATGGAAATACACGCTTTGGTACCATATTGACCAGCTAAAAGACATCCAAGTTAAATCACATGTAAAATGTATCTTAACCCTTTTCCACATACAACATCTCTGCAGCAGCCGACTTTGAAAATGTCTAGGGAAAACCATGTTAAATAAAATTAAACAAGATGTGTTTGTGAAACACTGATGCCCCCGAATGGCAACATCTAGGTCAAAGGTCAAGGTCGCCAGGTCAAAAATGTTAAGGAATACACATGTGAAATATGGTAGCCGTACCTGTTATGGTTCAAAAGTAGTGGTCAAAGTTAAAGTTTTTTTCGAGAATGGCAACATCTAGGTCAAAGGTCAAGGTCGCAAGGTGAACAATTTTGGTATTGACAGAAAGGTCATGTCACAAGGAATACACATGTGAAATATGGTAGCCGTACCTGTTATGGTTCAAAAGTAATGGCCAAGGTTAAAGTTTTTTTCGAGAATGGCAACATCTAGGTCAAAGGTGAAGGTCGCAAGGTGAAAATTGTTGGTACTGACAGAAAGGTCATGTCACAAGGTATACGCATGTGAAATATGGTAGCCGTACCTGTTATGGTTAAAAAGTAGTGGTCAAGGTTAAAGGTTTTTTTGAGAATGACAACATCTAGGTCAAAGGTCAAGGTCGCAAGGTCAAAAATGTTGGTACTGACAGAAAGGTCATGTCACAAGGAATACACATGTGAAATATGGTAGCCATACCTGTTATGGTTCAAAAGTAATGGCCAAGGTTAAATGGTTTTTTTTCGAGAATGGCAACATCTAGGTCAAAGGTCAAGGTCGCAAGGTGAAAATTGTTGGTACTGACAGAAAGGTCATGTCACAAGGTATACGCATGTGAAATATGGTAGCCGTACCTGTTATGGTTCAAAAGAAGTGGTCAAGGTTAAAGTTGTTTTCGAGAATGGCAACATCTAGGTCAAAGGTCAAGGTCGCAAGGTCAAAAATGTTGGTAATGACAGAAAGGTCATGTCACAAGGAATACACATGTGAAATATGGTAGCCGTACCTGTTATGGTTCAAAAGTAATGGCCAAGGTTAAAGTTATTTTCGAGAATGGCAACATCTAGGTCAAAGGTCAAGGTCGCAAGGTAAAAATTGTTGGTACTGACAGAAAGGTCATGTCACAAGGTATATGCATGTGAAATATGGTAGCCGTACCTGTAATGGTTCAAAAGTAGTGGTCAAGGTTAAAGTTTTTTTTGAGAATGGCAACATCTAGGTCAAAGGTCAAGGTCGCAAGGTCAAAAATGTTGGCACTGACAGAAAGGTCATGTCACAAGGAATACACATATGAAATATGGTAGCCGTACCTGTTATGGTTCAAAAGTAATGGCCAAGGTTAAAGTTTTTTTCGAGAATGGTAACATCTAGGTCAAAGGTCAAGGTCACCAGGTCAAAAATGTTGGTACTGACAGAAAGGTCATGTCACAAGGAATACACATGTGAACTATGGTAGCCGTACCTGTTATGGTTCAAAAGTAATGGCCAAGGTTAAAGTTTTTTTCGTGCAGACAGACAGACGTGCAGACGTGCAGACAGACGTGCAGACAGACGTGCAGACATGCAGACAGGCCAAAAACTATATGCCCACCGAATCTATGATTCCGGGGGCATAAAAATATTGTGTTTTCATTCAAAAGTAGGCTGCTGCAAAATGAGTGTGTACAGGGGTTACTTATTTCTTGAAAGTCAACTACAAAACTTTTAATATAAATTTTGATTGCATAAAATACTACATGACTAGAAAATGTCTTACCCCTTTTTGATTTACAATATTGTTTTAAAAAAGATAAATAAGTGTTTTTTCTAAGTGTTAAAATGATTTACTTAATAGAGTAAAAAGGTTAATTGGTTTGGTTAATTCAAAACAAAATGAAGCACTTACCAGAATAACAATTTAGTCAATGTTAATAAAAGCAGCACTATTTTTGTTTCTAATTAAACTTATGTTAACATAGCACAACATAAAAGTGAACAAGAGCACCGCATTCGGCACAGACGCTCGACTGATAGAAAACAGAAAAAAAGCTGAGCTGAACAAAAAACCTTAACCGAACGACCACGCCGCCGCCGACGACGACACCAGGGTCATGACAATAGCTCTCGTTTTTTCAAAAGTCGAGCTAAAAAACGAAATGACACAATAACAAATATGTCATGGTTGGAGTTGAAAAAATATAAATCAGTAATCATGAGGACAACTCTAGAAAACAGCATGGTTAACCCTTTCCCTCACATAGACGCTTTCTGATGCCACTGCAGCAGACAGCTTTTTGAAAACATAGTGACAAAAGAAGAAATTGCTCAAAATGAGCAATTTCTCCTTTTGCCACAATGTTTTCCACTTTCAGTCATAGGTTATCCAATCAATTATAGAGATTTTCCATTTTTTGACAAAATATGTTCAAAGTCGTCTGCTTCAGAATTGTCATATGAGGGAAAGGGTTAAGGGAGAAGTTGCTTCCAATTTCAACTATCATATGTTTCCCTATTTTTCTTGATGTAATCCCAGATGTTTTCAAAGGTGCTGCAGATTTGTTGTATGTGGGAAAGTATGTATCTAAGAGATAGATTAATCTTTTAAGTGGATTATTTTCCCCCATATCTCTTGTTACTTAAATAAATGCTATGTTCAAAATAATTGTCTTAACCCTTTCCCACATGTAGACCCTTTCTGTAGCCTCTGCACCAGACAACTTTTGAAACCATTGTAACAAAAGGAGCAATTTATCCTTTATTCATAATGTTTCCTACTTTTTCTAGTAAATATACCTTTATTCATAATGTTTCCTACTTTTTCTAGTAAATATACCTTTATTCATAGAGATTGTCCATGTTTTTTTCCAAGAAGTTGTCTGCTGCAGATATGTTATATGTGAAAAGGGATAATAAAATGATTTTTTGAGAACCAACAACATGCACTTTTGGAAACATTGTTGCAAAAAAGAAAGTGCTTATAATAAAGAGCAATTTTTATTGGCCACAATATTTTCACATCTATTTAATAGTTAAACATTCAATTAAAGAGGTTTTCCATATTTTGTGTAGATGTTTTCAAAGGTGTCTGCTGCAGAATTGTTGTTGGTGAAAAAGAGTTTTAAAAAATCCATAGATAACACATTAACATCAAGTTCATTAGACATTTATTTTTCCTGCCTTCGCGTCTTTCAGGTTGATCGTTCTTGAGAAGAGGGCAGTCTTCTTCATCTTTTTCCAGCGACTCTGCGACATCTTCTCTTTCTGCTTCCTTCTCTGTTCTTCTCTTGCGATTCTCCTTTCTTCTTTCTCTCTTTCCTGAATGAGATAGTGACAACAGTAAACAACGGGAAGGTTCGAAGGAACACAAGGTGACACGCAGACAAATGAAAGAGAAGTCATTCCTCCTTTTGCCACAATGTTTTCAATTCTATTCTGGAGCGGTACAATGGAACAGATTCCCCCAAAACGTAAAATGTGTCAGAGCGCCGCAAGCAAGCAACAACGTATGTCGAGTTATGAGGCAAGGTTAACCCTTTCTCTCATATAGACGCTTTTTGACGCCTGTGCAGCAGACGACTTTTTGAAAACATAGTGACAGAAGAAGAAATTGCTCAAAACGAGCAATTTCTCTTTTTGCCACAATGTTTTCCACTTTTAGTCGTAGGTTATTCATTTAATTATAAAGATTTTCTATTTTTTGACAAAATATGTTCAAAGTCGTCTGCTGCAGAATTGTTGTATGAGGGAAAGGGTTAAAGCAGACGGCGTTTTGAAAACATAGTGACTAAAGAAGAAATTGCACAGAACATGCAATTTCTCCTTTTGCCACAATGTTTTCCACTTTTAGTCATAGGTTATCCATCTGACAAAATATGTTCAAAGTCGTCTGCTGCAGAATTGTTGTATGAGGGAAAGGGTTAATATGTTGTGCCAACATAGATGACGACAACGCCAAGAGTATCTCAATACCCTCAACCTTTTTTCTTTGAAAAACATACAAGCTAAATATGTTTCAATTTCATGTTGAAACAAGATGTGTTTGTGAAACACTGATGCCCCCGAATGGCAACATCTAGGTCAAAGGTCAAGGTCGCAAGGTGAACAATTTTGGTACTGACAGAAAGGTCATGTTACAAGGTATACACCTGTGAAAAATGGTAGCCGTACCTGTTATAGTTCAAAAGAAGTGGTCAAGGTTAAAGTTTTTTTCGAGAATGGCAACATCTAGGTCAAAGGTCAAGGTGAAATTTTTTGGTACTGACAGAAAGGTCATGTCATAAGGTATACATATGTGAAATATGGTAGCCTTACCTGTTATGGTTCAAAAGTAGTGGTCAAGGTTAAAGTTTATTTCGTGCAGACAGACAGACAGACAGACATGCAGACAGGCCAAAAACTAGATGCCCACTGCATCGGTGATTCCGGGGGCATAAAAAAGTAGTTCCATCTTGCAAAGTCATAAATATATACTTTTGTTAAATATGTTTTGCTATAAAAGCAGTTACGCTTTTGCTTAATATGATTATATCTTTGGTAAAGTTCTATACAATCATGTAGTGTTCTGTTTACATAAATGTATACATTATTGAAGTTGTTGCTCATAATGTATGTATGTATGTTTGTTCTTTTACATCTTACTGTGTGATGTATCTAGTAAACATGTAGTGTTCTGTTTACATAAATGTAACTATTGGTTCTCTCTTCTAGAGACCCTTTAAGTCCGTCTTTGTTTCTGTCTGTTGTTTGTGAAAATGTTTGTGGCAAGTGTAGCGCCAAAATTATTCAACAGATTTTTCCTGCGAAAACTATCTCCTCCCACAGTTTTTCGAATTTAGAAACCACTCGGTGTGCGTTGTGTAGCCCATCAGTTGCTACATCGAATGATCGTCCCGATTTTTGATCCGTCTCTTCGTTTTCTTAATATTTGAGTTGCCGTAAGGGTCACCATTCCCGCGGAAAACACAGACACGTCAAAACTAAATATATCGACACAAAAAGAAATGGTTTTCTATAACCTGATCGCTGATTGGCTAAAAATCCGGACACGACCAAATATCGACCAACCAGAGAGCACTTCACATAGCCATTACAACTTCCGTTTCCCATACTTTTACACGAGGAGAAGAAATATTCAAGTGAATTTGACGCTGTTCTCGCAACAACTCGATAGCTTTTTTTATTATTCGTGCGGTGTCGTGAGAGTAGAGACAAGAGAGAACCATCGTCGCAGTCTGCTTGTACTCTATTGAAGTTGTTGTTAAGTATGTATGTATGTTTGTTAACGCCCCTTTCCCACATACATCAATTCTGCAGCAGACAACTTTGTAAACATCTACTAAAGATATGGAAAATCTCTAGGAATGAAGATGTTATTACTGAAAAAAAAGTTGAAAACATTGTGGCAAAAGGAGAAATTGCTCGTTTCGAGCATTTTCTACTTTTGTCACATTGTTTTTAAAAGTCGTCTGCTGCAGATGCGTCGAAATGCGTCTACAGGTGGGACAGGGTTAAACTGAAGTTTGTTCTTTTACATCTTACTGTGTGATGTATCTAGTCAACATGAGTGTTTACTGCCAAGGCATTTAACCCTTTCCCTCATACGGCAATTCTATAGCAGACGACTTTGAACGTATTTTGTCAAAACATAGAAAATCTCCATAATTGAATGGATAACCTATGACAAAAAGTGGAAAGCATTGTGGCAAAAGGAGAAATTGCACGTTTTGTGCAATTTCTTCTTTTGTCACTATGTTTTCAAAAAGCTGTCTGCTGCAGAGGCGTCAGAAAGCGTCTATATGAGGGAAAGGGTTAAAGTCATCCATATTATGGATCACAGGTCAACTACATACCGACTGGTACCAGCGA
The DNA here is from genome assembly GCA_031761405.1 of Serripes groenlandicus. Classification (NCBI taxonomy): domain Eukaryota; kingdom Metazoa; phylum Mollusca; class Bivalvia; order Cardiida; family Cardiidae; genus Serripes; species Serripes groenlandicus. Next base: position 590,813 of record JASEVX010000002.1, read on the forward strand.
TTGGGAAAAGCTCTCCGTCCGTCACTGGCCGGTTGAGAATACTGAATCTGATATTTCTGTCTTTCCTTGGTGGTCACACTCTGTTCAACCACAAGAATAACCTTGGCCCACTGAAAGGGAAAACAACATATGAAGTCAAACCTTCGTGCTAAAGACCACCTTTGTATATCAGTTCCCTGTCTATAGCAACCACACTTACAATTTCACAGTCAATGATTTTCTGCATACATGACACTGTAACTAAAGACCACCTGTGAACAAATTAGAACAGATGACTTTTAAAATATTTTGACAAAATGAGAAGTTTCTCATTATGAGCAGTTTCTTCTTTTGACACAATGATTTCAACTCTATTTAATAACTTTTTATTGATGGACATTTTCCATATTTTTGTCCTGATATTTTTATGGTAGTCTGCTGCAGATTTTTTGTATGTGGAAAAGGGGCTAACCCGTAATCTAGAGATGTAAATACCTGTCTAAACCATTCCTTCTGGGTCTCTGCCACTAACTGATATGTGTTGCCCATCATAGCAATCAACATGTTGACTAGAAGAAGTGTCACCATTACCATGTACAGCAAAAATATCACCTGGAATTAGGTCAAGGTTAAAGGTCATTTCAAGGTCATTGGAAAAGTTTATGTTATATGAAATTGGTGAAGGTGAAAAAAAATCCCTTTTTCCACTAACAGCAAAACTGTAGCAGCTGACTTTGAAAAGTGCTAGACAAAACAAGGAAATTATCTTTTACAGAAAGGATAATTATTAAACCCTTTCAAAACAAATTTAGATGAAGCAGACTACTTTTGGAAAAAAAAATGGCAAAAGGAGAAATTACTTAGAATGAGCATTAACTCCTTTTGCCACAATAGTTTCATTTCTATTCAATAACTAATATAATTTAAAGAGACTTTCCATATTGTGGCCTAGATGTTTTCCAATTGGTCTGCTGCATGTTTGTTGTATGTGGTAAATGGTAAATAGACATGGAAAATATTAGGGCAATGGCAGAAGAATTCGCACAATTTTGAGCTATTCCTCTTTTTGTCACGATGTTTTGAAAAGTAGTCTGCTGCAGATCGGTCAAATCGGATCTTCATCTTGGAAAACAGTTTAGGAATTAAAATGTGGAGAAAATATACATCACTTGAGAATGCTATATGATCAAAGAAAATTATTTAACATCAATTTGTTTTGTCTTAAAATATTTGATTGTTGACAATTAACTAGTTGGAAGCTTGCATATAATTTACTGTCAAATACAGTACCAGAGAAGGACTAAATAATTGATAAACTCATTGAAATATTTATTAAAAAAAAATTAAGCAAAATATTTTAAATCTTTTAAATAACCTGCATTTAACAACTCTGCAATATGTTATACATAGCATTTATTTACCAACAAAATTTTGATAGGGAAATTCCATCCCGAGTATAATTTACTTGCGTGTAACAAAGAAGTGCTTCTGCTTAATTTTGTCTGGGTTAACAAATTAACCTTTTAAAATCATGATAAGTAAATATTTGTAATATTCCTTTTAAAATAATAATGTATGAATTAGTTATTTAGAATTAGTAATTCGTTAATCAATAATGAAAATATTAAATATTATTAATTGAATTTTGTTCAGACCAAAGAATCAAGTTAAATATGCATGAACATTACATGAAATAGATTATTTTTGTTGGTTATACAGATCTGAAAAATTAGCAGTAAGAATATATTAATTTATAACTTTGAATGAAAAGAGTTAAGCATTAAAGTGTAAGTGGTTTATTAATTGTTATTGATCTTTGTAATCTTAATTACTTAATCAATCAGGGAATATCATTGTCATAGTTACAATGACTGAAGAAGATCATATTCAATCAAGGATATTAGCAATTAAGCCTTTCCCATATAAAACAAATCTGCAGCAGATGTCTTTGAAAACATAAGATGCACGAATATGAACAAAAGGGCCAGGATGGCCCTTGATCGCTCACCTGAGTAATGCGAACCCCAATACCTCATTTTGCAGTCAGGTAAGCTAATACAAGAGGCCAAAGAGGACCAGTAAAGCTCTACTGCCACAAGGCAAAATAAAGTTTTCTCTATAGCCATATAAGGCAAAACAGCATTGCCCCTTCCTTTTGGCCAAGGTTCTTCTACCAATTTGATAGAGGGTTACCAGAGTAAAATTTCTGCAAAATCATCTGAATATCTGCGGTTTTGGATGAGAACATTTATAAAGTGTTTTTCTTTCCATTGCCATGGAAACTGGGATACTGAAGGGATAAATAAATTAAAGGAGATTTTGGTGAGAACATTAGTTTCTGTGAAGTATCATCTCAATTCTGACCCTCTGGTTAGAGAAGAGTGGATGTTGACAGATGGATGACACGCGACCGACGCCGGGCACTGGGTGATCACAGTAACTCACCTTGAGCACTTCATGCTCAGGTGAGTTTAAAATCTTTGTAACTGAAAGTATTTTTTTTAAATAGAGTTTGAAAAACATTGAGGCAATACAAGAAATTTCTTGTTTTGTCACAATGTTTTCAAAATTCATCTGTTGCAGATGCGTCAAAATGCATCTGCATGTGGGAAAGGATTAAAACCAATGTTGGCAATTAACAAATTGAAAAGTAATCTCAACTCAAATGGAAGGAAACAATTGAATATATACATGAGGGGATACAATTACTGCACAATAATATTTAGATCTATTTTAAATGTTTAACCTTATATGAAACAACAGACAGTGATTGGTTGGAAAACTGAACTGAATACAACAAAATGACTACAGAAAGTGACACAAACATAACCCTTTCCCACATGAATTTTGTTGCAGCTGACAGGGTTTTCTTTAAAACATTGTGACATTAGGCAAAATCGCTCTTAATGACACAATTCAACCTTTTGCCAAAATGTTTTCATCATAGTTCAATAATTGTTCTCCGATTGAAAAAGATTTTTCCTATTTTCCCCCTTGATGTTTTCAAAGTTGTCTGGTGCAGATTAACAGCATGTGGGAAAGGGTGATGACCACTATCAAATGGGGGACAAACAAAAGTGTCGCACTACCAGAATACCTTTTAATCTTGCTATGATATCCTCTTTTTTATCTAAATTTGCTTGAAAAAAGTATTATCAACGATGAAGATGAAATGTCATTTCACAACTATTTCCAATATTATCATTACCAATAGAAGAACATGGTTAAAAAAGTTTAAACTTATTTATTTTACATCGATTACGAAACAAGCTTTAAGCTTATATTATTCACGCTTGATGTCTGCTTCCTGGAAACTTAACCAGTACTCGCGCCGTCTATGTGGAAAAATCCCAAAAGCAGAACCCGCTCATCATGGGATTCGAACCCGGGACCTTTGGTACAAGAGGTCGACGCTCTACCTCTGTACCACTGTCTTCCACATGGTTATTTACAAATGTAAACTTATAACCCTTTTTAATAACATTCTTAATGTTGTCTCAAGGACTTGGCAAAAACAAAGCACAAATTATGTTCAGTAAGTTGTTTTGTTATATATAGAGTCATTTTCAACATGCAGTCAAATTTGTATTTAGCAGCCACTCAGAGGAAAATTTCAGCTATAAAGTACATATCCTGGGTATATTAGATTACCAGTCCTACAGGAAAGTCTAACCAGTAACTGATGAAATGCTTTCTCCTTAACCCTTTCCCTCATATAGACGCTTTCTGACGCCTCTGCAGCAGTCGGCTTTTTGAAAACATAGTGACAAAAGAAGAAATTGCTCAAAACGAGCAATTTCTCCTTTTGCCACAATGTTTTCAACTTTTACTCATAGGTTATCCATTCAATTATAGAGACTTTCTATTTTTTGACAAAATATGTTCAAAGTTGTCTGCTGCAGAATTGTCATATGAGGGAAAGGTTTAACAGCATATTTCATCATTTTTTGTTTCCATAATAAAAGTTCCAAATTATTTAATTTCTTTTCAAGTAGAAGATTGACTGTATACAAACTGACTGAATGGAAACAGATTGAGTTGTTTGTATGTATCAAAACTGAGATCATTATAAATGAAATGACTGAATGGAAACAGATTGAGTTGTTTTTATGATCAGACACACTTACTGACACCATGGCCGGGTAACGAGAGGTAGGAAACGTAGCGACAACATCCTCAAAGTCTCCGACGGACATTGTAAAAACCCCTAACATGGCTTCGGCGGGGTTTTGAAATACACAGGGGTCATTCTCGGGGTCACAAGTACTACCAAGAAATGCTATGTAAAAGGCTGGAACAAAACGAAAAATGAAAAATAGGAAAATAAACAGATTATGCCATCATTTCTGGAGCTTTAATTCTCAACTCAATTACATGATTTATTGAGCTCTAATTCATGGAACCTTCTCTACTCAATTACATGATTAACTGAGCATTATAAAGAGCTTTAATTCTTTATGTAACTTTATCAACTCAATTGCATGACTTATGGAGCTTTAATTCATAGATTTAGTTATTGGTGTTTTACGCCATTTTCAACATTATTTCAGTTATATCAAAAAGTTGTCTGCTGCAGAGGCATCAGAAAGCGTCAATATGAGGGAAAGGGTTAACTCTTTCCCATATACAACAAATTTACAGCAGATGACTTTGAAAGCATCTAGGCAAATATATAACAATCAAGTCATTTCTCCGCTTGCCTCAATGTTTTCAATTCGATTCAATTGTTATATATTTGCCTAGATGCTTTCAAAGTCATCTGCTGTAAAATGTGTTCAGTAGTCCTTTGCTGTATATGCTCTTAAAATGCGTTCTTTTCAGTTCTCACAATATAGTATTATGGACCAAATAGAGAGTTTAGATAACAAATGAAATAAACCCCATTGTTGTGAGCCCTGTAATATCTTTTTTCCCCAATATTTCATTATTTTAAAAAGCACATTAATTTCTTTTTGCCTGAAGTTAAATTAGATCTAAAGGATTACTTTGCATTACCATCAACCTTTCCTAAAGAAAGTCCATTCCTATATAAATAATGATGCATAATCGTTTAGAAACCAAATAAAAACAGGATAATAAAATACACTAACAAAGTGAAATAAAACCCAAAATTAAATTAAGAAATAAGACTCTACTGACAGTTACTAGTAAGACACTCCTTTTAAAAAGCATTCATAAACTTTGAAAATATGTTATCATTTTTTGTGATTGTGTTGTTTTAACCCTTTCAATGCTGAATTCTTGATATGGACTGGTCCAGTTTTTGCATTTGGAAGAGTCAATAGCCAATACTAGGAATATATTCAGTTGAGTATCCAACAGTATAGAACCTGGACAGACAGCACCTAAGCTCTATATTGTTGGTTCACGCATAACAACATCACTTCCCGCAGTCAGAGGGTTGAAAGCTTTGATAGATTGTCTAATTGTACAAGTATCACAAGTTTATACTTTTGAAATGTTTCAATCACAAACATATTTACTCTTCTAAATTATAAATGTTAAATTAACTGCATACATATTGTATATGATGTTAACTGTTTGTAGGCTATAGCAATATCATGTTGTATCTTTACATATTCTTAACCCTTTACCACGTACAGGCGCTTTTTGACGCCTCTGCAGCAGACGTCTTTTGAAAACATCACTCAAAACAAGCAATTACTCATTTTGTCACCATGTTTTCAACTCTTTTTTTAGTAATTATACCTTCACTTTCAAAGATTTTCCATAATTTATTCTGGATGCTCATTAAAGACGTCTGCTGTATGTGGGAAAGACATATGAGCCATTTCACGAGAAAACCAACATTGTGGACTCTGCGTAAAGTATCGACCTGGATCAGCCTAGGCTTGCCGCGCAGGCTTACCCGGCTAGACGCTTTTCGCCTCCTGTGTATTTTCTGTTTCATGAATCATTACTCTATACCTCTATCTTACTGAGATGGAATGTGTCGGCCCGGATCAGTCTGCGCAGACTGCGCAGGCTGATCTGGGTCAATACATTACGCGGATACCATAATGTTGGTTTTCTCGTGGGACAGCTCATATCAACAAAGAAGACTTGTGCAGTTCTTTTATAATGTTATTTTAAAGCTGCAAGCTCAGTATATCACTGCAAAAATCAGAATTTATAGTATTAATTTGGTTACACAACTCGTGGGATGTGGGTGTATCAAACCATTGTCTTTGCTTGGACCAGACCTTAAGTGGGAAAGAAGTTTTTTTGGTTGTTTTCTTTTCAAAAACACTTCCCTGCTTGGCGGAGTGGCTGGCTAAACATAGCTCAGTTATTTTGCCGATCCAAAATTAAGCCCTTTCCCACATACAGACGTGTTGTAACACATCTGCAGCAGACAACTATGAAAACTATTCTGACAAAGGGAGATATTTTTATGATATTCAATAACTTTACTGTCAGGTTATAGACGTTTTCCATATTTTTGCCTCCATGATTTAACCTGTTCCCTCAGACGCTTTCTGACGCCTCTGCAGCAGACGGCTTTTTGAAAACATAGTGACAAAAGAAGAAATTGCTCAAAACGAGCAATTTCTCCCTTTGACACAATGTTTTTCACTTTTAGTCATAGGTCATCCATTCAATTATAGAGATTTTCCATTTTTTGACAAAACATGTTCAAAGTCGTCTCCTGCAGATTTGTTGTATGAGGGAAAGTGTTAAATGTTGTTTGCTGCACATTTGATGTAATTTGGAAAGGGCTTCTTTTCCTGACTAATTGATTTACACTGGTCACACTATGATATCTAGCTGAACACAAAGACAATGCTTTGCGGTCATGGCTTCTTAACCCTTTCCCATATACAGACGCTTTCTGATGCCTCTGCAGCAGACAGCTTTTTGAAAACAAAATGACAAAAGAAGAAATTGCTCAAAACGAGCAATTTCTCCTTTTGCCATAATGTTTTCCACTTTTAGTCATAGCTAGGTTATCTATTCAATTATAGAGATTTTCCATTTCTTTACAAAATATGTTCAAAGTAGTCTGCTGCAGAATTGTCGTATGGGGGAAAGGGTTAATCCTTTCCCATATACAATAAATCTACAGCAGACAACATTGAAAACAGAGGCAAAAATATGGAACATTTCAACAAAACGAAAATATAACTATTACATTGAAAAGATTGCGACAAAAAAAGAGAAATTGACAATCAAGAGCAATTTCTCCTTTTGCAACAATGTTTTCAATTTAGTTTGTCTGCTGCAGATGATGTGTAAAAATACGTATGTATGTGGGAAAGAGTTAAACACTTGAAATAGGGTAACATTAATGGTAAATAATGATGATAATATGCCAGACTTGATTATTATTATAACCAGCGGGCCAAAAATTATTGCTAAAACAAAATAATTGATGTTTGTTTTCTCAAAAAAAAACAAGGTTTTAAAGTAAGATTTCTTTAATATTTTGAATGTTCAAAAAATGGTTGATTTTGGAAAATATCAATTTTGAGGGTTTATAAATATCAACCACTTCTTTGTTATCATCAGACTTTTGCCATATTTTATGTTATCCCTTTCCCACCTGCAGACACATATTGACACATCTGCAGCAACTAAGCAATTTCATCTTTTGTAAGAATGTTTTCAACACTATTCAATAAATATACTTTTCTTTATAAAGATTTTCCATATTATTGCCCAAAGTTGTCTGCTACTGATGTGGTGTGAGTGGGAAAGGGTTACCAGAAATAAGCCCATAGAGATCTGCCAGAGCTATCCCAGCTTAACCCTTTCCCACATACAACAAATCTGCAGCAGACAACTTTGAAAACATCATTTCAAAAATGTGAAAAATCTCCATTAATGACAGTTTAATTATGACATTGAGTTGAAAACATTGTGGCAAATGGTGAAATTGCTCATTATAAGCAATTACACCTTGGCCACAATGTTTTCAAAAGTCTTCTGCTGCAGAGGCGTCAAAAATCGTCTATATGTGGGAAAGGTTTAACACAACATACGGTGATGATGAAACATAATCAATATCTTGCAATATGTATGTTATGCTACACATATCTAGATGATCAGAGAACTTTTCAAACTTGCCATCAAATAGGTCTGTAAGTGACAGCATACATACAGAACAGATGGAAAGACAGAATGATGAGGGAGAAGTGATCCCTTAGTGTCGCCACTGCCAAGGCAAGTGACACAAAATTATCAACAGGCTGTTTCTGGCAGTGGTGACATAAAATTATCAACAGGCTGTTTCTGGCAGTGGTGACACAAAATTATCAACAGGCTGTTTCTGGCAGTGGTGACATAAAATTATCAACAGGCCATTTCACAGCAGAAGGTGTTCAAGTCTGGCATACAAGAGAATTATGAACTGTTACAATAAAAACAGTGGGAGGGGTAAGGTAAATTGTTATTATTTTCACTGAACAACAGTTAAATTAATATAACAGCCTACGATTGCGAGGGAATAATATTTCGTCTCTTTGAAAGAATCGTAAAAATCTCCAAATTCGCCCAGTGACATCATGAACATGCCCATAATGGCTTCCGCCGGGTGGGAGAACGCACTACCTTCCACCCCCAAATATATGATATACATAGCTGAAATGAGGGTAAAGATGTATGCAATTATAAACAGCTAATTACGAATATAAGTAGTTCAGTATTGCTTTAAATACATAAAAGAGTTTAATAGCTGAAATAACTGTAAAAATGTATGAAATTAAGAATAAATGACTAAAATGTCCTGCAAAGCTGCTGAGTTTCTTGCCCCATTTTCATATCATAATATAAGGTCAATATTCTGCTTTAAACCTTTCCCACATACATCTAATCTGCAGCAGACGTCTTCTAAAACATCTTGAAAAAATTATGGAAAATCTCCGTAAATGAAAACATTGTGGCAAAAGGAGATGAGCAATTTCTCCTTTTGTTACAATGTTTTCAAAATTAATCTGCAGTAAAAGTGTTGGCAGTGGGAAAGGCTTAAATACACTAAAACATAGCACATTCATAAAGACAAGCATTGCACATGAAGAAAAACACACAAACTAGTTAACAATGTCATTCAATACAACCAATCCCACACAATAGACACAAAATGCACACATATCGCCCTAATAATTTGTCACGGCAGGGCAGGGGTCTTATACGATCTCTGAATATTGATTGATTCGTAAGGTATGTTTTTACATAGACAGTTGGCAATTATATTTTGTCCATGTGAGCTCTAAGTAAGGGTTCTAAAAACCATATTTGACCCTCTACCAATATGTTGTGGGTTTAGTTGGATAATAAGGAAAATATTATGGGGAAAGAGATATTTTTGATATAAAATACAGAGGAACCTCTCATAACTGTGCATCTTTAGAGAAAAAACTGAGGCAAAAACAAAAAGAAAATCCACGTCTGATGAAAAGTAAACGGACAATATGAGCAAAATGAATTTACATATTATGGAATGAAGTTGGAAAACATCTTCTGAAAAGGATAAATTGTTAAATTTTAGGCAAATTCTCCTTTTCCTTCAATGTTTTCCAAAGTGATTTCCGTCAGATGTCAAAATGTGTGTCTATCAGGCTAAATATTAACCCTTTCCCAAATACAACAATTCTGCAGCAGACGACTTTGAAAATATGTAAGCAAAAATATATAAATTCTCTAGAAATAAAAAGATGATGATTGAATACAGTTGAAAACTTTCACAATGTTTTCAAAAGTCGTCTGCTGCAGTCTCAGGCGTCTGAAAACGTCTGTATGTGTGAGAAAGGTTTAACCTCTATGAACAATTTCTGCTTGTTTCACAAATCTGAACCCGGCTGTAGCCTTTCCGGGGAGACTTACCAAATTCCATGGAAAATCCCCGGAGTATTCGGACGCCTTTCCAGGGATAATCTGACACTTTCCATGGAAATTGCAGGACATTTATGTGGAAAACCCGGAAATTCCATGGACAACCCGGAAAATGTTCATGGAAACCCCGGAAAAGTTCCATGGACACCACGGAACGGTTCCATGGACATGCTGTAATGTTCCGGGACCCTGGAGTATTCGGACACATTGCCAGCATTTCTGCATTTTAACATTAAATTCCTTGGTCTTTTCCATGGCTTTTCCATGATTTCCGTGTATTTTCCGTGTATTTTTGTATTTTCTGTTATGAGTCCCCGTAAAAGCTATAGCCGGGAATGAAACAAATTTTTCCCCTTTTCCAGATAACCCCCCCCAAAAAAATGAAAGGGCATTTTGTGCTGACAGATAAAGGATCTAATAAAACATAAAACATAATGCAAATAACAATAACAAAAACAAGACAAACACATCTAACAAAACAGACACAGTCTGTCAAAGGCACACTGAAAATAAAATAAACTAACACAAATTCAACTATTTTTTAATTAATTCACCCTTTCCCTCTAACAGATAACTCTGCAGCACTCGAACTTGGAAACAATTGTGACAAAAAGAAGAAATTGCTCAAAGTGAGCAATTTCTCCTTTTGCCGCAATGTTTTCAACTCTTATCAAATAAAAGATACCTTTTTGTTCTGAAACCAAGCTTATATCTTGCCTAGAGGAAATTCAAAATCATATACTGCATATTTGCTGTTTGCTGGATAGAGTTTAAATATAAATACCAGTCAAAAGCTTTTTTAACAAAAAATTATTTTTTTTGAAACGTTTTTTCTTTATGCCATTCTACCATTGCAATTCATCAAGGAATCAAGTATGTGTATGTGTATGTGTGAGTTGTATGTGTTTTGATGATGAGTCGTGATGTTATCAAGTCATTATTCAGAATACAAGTTCTCTTTATCTTGAACTAATATCCTTCATGTAACAGACATTCGTTTTGAACCTCTCCTTTACCTTTACCCACATACAGACACAATTTTACAACTTTTGAAAATATTGTGGCAAAAGGAGAAATTGCCCATTATGCCACAACGTTTTCAACTCTATTAAAAAAAAAATCCAATTTTTAGTTACAAGAGATTTGACATATTTTTGCCACAATATTTTCAATATCGTCTGCCCAGATTTGTCGTATGTGGGAATGGGTTAACTCGAATAATGCTAGAAATATGAAATGTAGTCTGAAAGATTTACAAGATTCTATAAGGAGTTCTGCAAATCATATTGGCAAGAAGATATATTTATCAAGAATATTTCTATGTCTATACATGAATATTACATGAATATGTATACTGTTTAAGTACTTGTTTTTATGAACTTGTTTTCAGTGTTTATATGTTTTTTAATATCTTATTTAGTACATTGTTTATAATTAATTCCACAATCATTTTAAGCAGTCAAAGAAGAAACAGATAAATGTTTATCAATTATGAGAGAAATTACAATTTATTTAATGCTTATTTTCACTGTTAAATCAATTAAAACCTCCATTATTATTTTTTTTCTGTTCGTTTGTAAAGTATGTTTTGTGAAGAACAGTAAGTAGACTGATGATTGTTTTAGTTTAACAGAGGACTAGACAAGAGGGAGTGAACAGGTCTTTTCCCAACAATATTTCTCTTATTACTCAACCAAATCCTATGTTGTGGCTACTCAAAAGAATTGTCTCACTGAGACGATTCTTTTGAGTACCCACAACATAGGGTTGAAATTCAAATAAGGATTTTAGAACATAAAAAATGTCCCTTATCTAGAGCTCTGCTTTAAGCAATTACGGCATTTTGGTAAAACAAAAATAAACTGGAACTATCACTGAAGATGATAAATACCCCCTAAACAGCACCTTGACCTACACCATAACTTAATAAGTAAAAGGGCCATAACTCTGTAAAATAACATGCAATTGTATTAGGATATGCACATCTCCTCTTGGTATAGAAGCTTCATGTAAAATTTTATTGAATTCCACGCAGTGGTTTGTAAGAAATAGGCCGGACAAAGTATGGCTTCCTACCGACAGACAGACAGACAGCCCGACACAGTGACTCCTATATACCCCCTCTTCTTCGAAGGAGGTATAATAATAATAATGGAAAATAGCAGTTTACTCAACCTTATCTATCACTGTCACGAAAAATGTTTCCATTTTGAGACAAGAGTTTCAAAGACATCCATCTTAATTAAAACATTTTTTTCAGTTTCTAACTGACTGCTTCGATTGCAAATGACATACTATAGCTATTGACTGATATTCAATTTCATCAAAAGAATCGTAAAAGTCGCCAAACTCTCCGAGCGACATCATAAACATTCCCATAATCGCCTCAGCGGGATCGCTAAAGGCATTACCACTGGTTCCCCGAAATATGATGTACATTGCTGCAGAAAGAAGATAATGAATAAATACTAACTACAGCTGCTGCATGAAGAAGATGCGAATAAAACAATTACTAACTACTGATCAGTTCAATATAATTTTTAACACTGTTAACCCTATCCCATTTGCAGACACATTATAATGCATTGGCGGCAGGTGACTTTTGAAAAATAGTGCGGAAAAAGGAGGAATTGCTCATAAAGAACTTTTTCTCCTTTTGCCAAAATGTTTTCAACTGTAATCAGCTATTATACTTTCATTTTTCAAAGATTTTCCATATGTTTGCGGAGATGATAAAGTAGTCTGCTGCAGATTTGCTGCATGTGGGAAAAAGAAAACACAATGACATATAGCACAACTTAATATTCATTGTGTGATTCCTCAAATCATTATTATCAATATGTTTATAGGGACCATGTCACAAAAAAATACATTTATGGCAATTACAGCCTTAGTAGGTTGGAAATTATGTAATGGCAATTACAACCTTAGTAGGTTGGAAATTATGTAATGGCAATTACAACCTTAGTAGGTTGGAAAATAACAACCTTAGTAGGTGGAAAATTAATGGAAATTACAACCTTAGTTTGGAAATTAAATGGCAATTTACAACCTTAGTAGGATGGAAATTTAATAGGAATTTCAACCTTAGTATGTTTGAAATTTAATGGCAATTTCAACCTTAGTAGGATGGAAATTTAATAGGAATTTCAACCTTAGTAAGTTGGAAATTTAATGGCAATTTCAACCTTAGTAAGTTGGAAATTTAATGGCAATTTCAACCTTAGTAAGTTGGAAATTTAATGGCAATTTCAACCTTAGTAAGTTGGAAATTTAATGGCAATTTCAACCTTAGTATGTTGTAAATTTAATGGCAATTTCAACCTTAGTATGTTGGAAATTCAATGGCAATTTCAACCTTAGTAAGTTGGAAATTTAATGGCAATAAAACCTTAGTAAGTTGGAAATTTAATGGCAATTACAACTTTAGTATGTTGGAAATTTAATGGCAATTACAACCTTAGTAAGTTGGAAATTTAATGGCAATTTCAACCTTAGTAAGTTGGAAATTTAATGGCAATTTCAACCTTAGTAAGTTGGAAATTTAATGGCAATTTCAACCTTAGTAAGTTGGAAATTTAATGGCAATTTCAACCTTAGTAAGTTGGAAATTTAATCACAGTTGCTCTACATGAACTCAAGGTTTCCTGTAGGCCTAGATAGCACACATGGAAGAACCTGAACAGGCTTCCCTGTAAGTCATATGTTGGTTTTTATGTAACATGGTCAATATTCCTCTAGGCAGGTTGAAACTTTAAAACAAACTGGTTTATACCATGGCAGGTTATTTGACATACCAATGCATGCTTACCAACCTTTTCTCATCCTCAAGGGGGGAGTTTCATGATCTCAAAGTGGGATATTGGGGTTTGAAGTGGGAGATTTTCAAATTTTCACAATAGAACAGAATTTAGATAACTATGCAAGAGACAATACTTTCAATATTTATAGGAAAAGAATAAGAAAGACTGATTTTGAGATTTCATTTTTTTTTCTTTTTTTTTTTTTATAAATTTTGAAAATAAAAGTTTTAACCTCACGATCATGGGGTTGGAGTTATCCAATTCAAATTGTGAGACTCACAATTGAATCTGGAGGGTTGGTAAGCATGCCAATGGGGTTGCGCTGTAGTTGAAAAAGTGAATCGCTGTTTGTGGCATTATTTCAATTGTTAAAAAAATGGTCACAACTGAATTTTCATGAACAGTGCAAGTACAAATATTATGCTAGTATCAATGCCCCATATATACATAAAATAAAAATGACAAAATGAACTACATGGCAACTATTGGTCTTTAAAAACTATATTACAACTGCAGTTACAATCATTTGCCTCTAGATTGGTGAAGCTTTGATTGGCTAAACACTGGCATTCATGGGACATATTAAGCGCCAATGCTGTGATTTACTTAAACTATACTTTAACCCTTTCCCACATATAAACGCTTTCAGACGCCTCTGCAGCAGACAACTTTTTGAAAACATAGTGACAAAAGAAGAAATTGCACAAAACGTGCAATTTCTCCTTTTGCCACAATGTTTTCCACTTTTAGTCATAGGTTATCCATTCAATTATGGAGATTTTCTATGTTTTGACAAAAAACATTCAAAGTCGTCTGCTGCAGAATTGTCATATGAGGGAAAGGGTTAACAAATGTACAGTTTCATTGATTAGATAAAGTTGTCAAAAGACAAATGCACAGCTTCTGTGATTAGTAGCAAAACTACCACATGACAAACATAGAAATGCTGTGATTGGCTTATACAATCATATGACAAATGCACAGCTTCTGTGATTGGTAGAAAAACTATCACATGACAAACATAGAAATGCTGTGATTGGCTTATACAATCATGTGACAAATGTTACAGCTTCTGTGATTGGTGGCAACAACTATCACATGATAAATGTAAAGATTGATGCTATAATTGGTAAACACCATCATGTGACAAATGCACAGCTTCTGTGATAGGTTGAGAAACTATATCACATGACATGTGTAGAGCAGCTGTGATTGGATGATGACGGCCTTACAATGTGACAGCTAGGTACAATAGCTATGGTAACCTACAATTGCCATGAAGGGATAATTTGACTCCTCAAAAGATTCATAGAAATCCCCGAATTCTCCGAGAGACATGATAAAAAAACCAAGGAGGGAGTCAGCCGGCTCTCTAAATATACTGCCCTCAACATCCTTGTATATAATAGTCATTGCTGAAAATGCATGTTGCAAAAGGTTCATTTATAAAAGCATTCAGCAGAGCTCTAGATAAGGAGCGTTTTGCATGTTCTAAAATCCTTATTTGACCTTCGAACCCTATGTTGTGGGTACTCAAAAGAATCGTCTCGGCGAGACGATTCTTTTGAGTACCCACAACATAGGGTTTGCTTTAATAATAAGAGAGAAATTGTGGGAAAAAGAGCTGAATAACCCTGCTTATCTGGAACTCTGCTGATTCTGTAGATCTTATCGGTAAACATGCTCCTTTGTGTATTTTATTTCCGATGATTTGAAATGGTCATGTACAGACTTGGTGAAATCACTATTGATAGCATATATAATAGCCTATTAAAATAAAAACAACCAAAAAATTATAAATACAGTTCATGCATATTGCAATCCAGATAACTTAATCATTAATACTTTTCTTGTAATAGGCACTTTTGCAACTGCTACAGCAGATTACTTTTGGGAAAAAAGTGAGAACAGGCGAAGTTGCTCATAATGAGCAGTTACACCATTTCTCACAATGCTATCTTTTTAGTCTATATATAGGATCTGACATGAGTTGTCATTTTATATAAAGTTTTATTAAACGAGTTCAAGAAATTTGTTATTAAGCGAGCTTTTGGCAAGTTTAATAACAAATTTCTTGGACAAGTTTAATTAAACTTTATGAAATGACAACGAATGTCAGATTCTATTTACCACATGACGAAACACAAAAAGAAAATCGTTTTTTTGCTGTCAGAAAATAGTCCCAACATGTAATACTTAATAGACTGTTAACTAATCACAAAAAATTATATTTTTATGACTGGTTACCTCGTCCATCTATCGTGACGTTTCTGTTTACCGGATACACGTTCTCAGCCATTTTGTAAACGCGGATAAAAACAAAAGTAGTAATTTGGTCATGTTATATTACACATGTCATATATAAAGAAATACGTAATTGGTATATTACATCGGATACAAGCATTGTCATGTGATAAACTACTATATTGCCAAGATTGTTCTGTTCTTTCAAATACTTTCAATTTAAAAGAATATTATATTAACACATCAGGTAAAACAAGGGGTAATGGCCAGAAGCAAAACAGCTGTAATTTCATCTTAAGTTGATCAAATTGTCAACAGATGCAATGTAGTTACAGCTGTATTGCATAACATTAACCCTTTCCAAAATATAACAACTATGCAGCAGACAACTTTTATAACACTAAGTAAATAAATATGAAAACTCTATAAATAAAAGAACAATTATTGGATAAAATTGAAAACATTGTGGAAAAAGGAGAAATTGCTCATTATGAGCAATTTCTTCTTTTGCCACTATGCTTTCAAAAGCCTTCTGCTGCAGTGGAATCAGAAAACGCCTTTACATGGGAAAAATTTAATGATATAAACCTACCTTGTGAGAATCCTATAATGAATATGAGATAGATGATGAAGAACCGTCGAAGATCACCTTTTATCATTTTGTAAATCATCACCACAAAGGGTCCAACTATTCGGAAACCTCTGAAAATGTACGGTGAAAAGAGGACATTTCATGAGTGTTTGTTTATTATCACTATTTATAGTTTACTAAGATGATATATGCCACCAGTCTTGGCGAGAGTCATATTCAGGTTAGTTAATGAGGTTTATTAAAAGTGATAATAAATAAACACAAATGAGATATTCTATTTATCACATAAAGTGATTTATGAGGTGTATTTCGAAAAAAAAGCATATAACATTTACCATATTTCTACATAAAAGTTGTCAGATTTGGTGTCAAACTGACTAACGTTATTACGTCAAACCTCATTTTCATAGTTTGGTTTCCGCATTGTTAAGAAGACTAGTGTCAGACTAGAAACCAGACTAGGAGTGATATATGATATTTATGTAATGGGATTTTGACACTCCCAGAGAGCGCTTTATGTGATAAACAATTATATGAGTCGCATCAGACTAAAATGGTTGTTATTTTTGTATCTCCCAGGTTAAGGCATCAGAGGTCCAGATAAGGAGAATAATGCAGCTCTTTTACCCACAATATCTCTCATATCATCCAACCAAACCCTATGGTGTGGGTACTCAAAAGAATTGTCTCAATGAGGCGATTCTTTTGAGTACCCACACCATAGGGTTCAAGGTCAAAATAAGGATTTTAGAACAAGCAAAACTCCCCTTATCTCGAGCTCTAGGGCATCGTACAGAGGTTATGCTGATGGATCCTCACTTTTGGAAATATAACCTTTGAATAGTGTTTTCGAAGGTAGTCTGCTACACATGCATCAATTGTGTCTGCAAGTTGGAAAATGTTAAGTTCAAAGTTTATGGTTTGACTGTTTAGTGTTTTATGCCGGTTTCAACATTTTTACAGTTATATCACAGCGTTTCCTGGGTAAGTTTCCATGTTTTTCGACCAATCAACATGGCTTGAAGGAATCTGATAGAGGGTCACCCAAGGAACATTTCTACAAAATTATTTGAAAATTGGTCTCACACTTTCGGAGGAGAAGATTTTTTGAGTTTTCACTAGTCATATAAGGCAAAATAACCCCGCCCCCTGGCGGCCATGTTTTTTGACTAATCAACATGGCTTGAAGGAATCTGATAGAGGGTCATCCAAAGAACATTTCTACAAAATTATTTGAAAATCTGCCAACCAGAATTTTGAAGTTTTTTTCGTTTCGTTGCCATGGAAACCAGAATTCTGTATTGTTCACAAAAAATTGAAAGAATTCTGGTGAGGTCATTGAGAGGATGCTTTCTGTGAAGTTTCATCCCAATTGACCCACTGGTTACTGAGGAGAAGAAGTTGATGCACGACGGACGACGCACGCTGGACTAAAGGCGATCACAAAACCTCACCTTGAGCTAAAAATATATTAATGTACTTTGTATGATCTGGCCGGGGATTGAACCAGCGACCTCCCACACCGAGCAATCTACCACTACATCACCGAGGCGGGTCAAAGTTTATGGATATTTTACATGTTTTCTGACCAGTTACCAGTACTACTGGTCCATTTATCTTGACACCAGCCAGTCAGTTATAAAGCTAACCCACAACCTGGAGCACCACAGAGGGCGTTACTACCATTTTTAAAGTCGTTGTTGTGGAAGTAGTAGAAGTAGTAGTAGAAGAAGTAGTAGTAGTAGAAGAAGTAGTAGTAGTAGTGGTAGTAGTAGTAGTAGTAATAGTAGTAATACCTGCAGAAGAACAGAAAGTATGGGGAACAACACAGTATAGCCAGCACACCCATCACATCCTCATAGGCGTACGCCCCAGCCGCCCGCCCAGGCAACATCATTACCACAAACACGCAGGATAACAGGAATATGGCCTTAGCAGGGGTTCCTTTCTGTCAAATAGAAGTAAATCAATGTGTTTGAGTTCATCGATTGTCTTGGTTTTAGTAATTGACTCCGGTGTTTCACTATTGTGATTGAAGCTAGTTCACTTATCATATGTACCCGTTTCTAGAGTCTGCTTTGAATATACCATTTGTAAAATAGAAACTGGTATATTTGATAGAGAATTTAACCCATTCCCACACGCAGACAACTTATAGGAAATTTCTTGAACTCATTTAATAAAACTTTATATAAAATGACAACTCATGTCAGATCCTATATATATCAGATTAATCATTTCTGATATACAACAAATCTACAACAGATGGAAATTTTTTATAAACATAAGTATATTTATCAAATAGAGTTGAAAATATTGTGATAAAACAAGAAATTGCTCATTATGACTATTTCCGACATACAACAAATTTACAGCAGACGACTTTGAAAACAATTTTTGAAAAATCTTTATAAACTTAAGTATATTTATCAAATAGGGTGAAGGTAGCATGGAAACACCGGTTCTCAAACCTCTTAACATTTATCAGGGCTCATGGGAATACTTATAAATTCATGTCAAAATCCAACAAAACAGACAATTAAATTCAACAATTAATGTGCAAGTAAACAAAGCAACGGTTCACATAAAATTTATTACGTATAATGCGTTTTTTGAAAATATATAAACAGTCCTTGAACTAAAGGTTCGACAATAGGTACGGTTCGAGAACAGGAACCTGTACGATAAAACGAGAAATTGCTCATCATAAGCAATTTCTACTTTTGCTTCAATGTTTCAGAAGACACTTCAGCAGCTGCATCAAAATGTGTCTTCAAGTGGGAATGGGTTACCGGTAATTAGGCGTTTGACTCACCAGTGTCGTGAAGAATATATTGAAGCCTTGGTGATAGATTTCCTTCATAGCCAAAAACAGATAGAATATCGCTCCACTCAATACCATTATCTCCAGTACAAATCGAACCTGTAATAAATGTGTAATATTACATAAACTGATTACACATAGATTTATAGAAATTATCAAGGAATGTGGGAAATATCTTAACCCTTTCCAACCTGCAGACGCGTTTTGACGCAATAGCAGCAGACGACTTTTGAAAACAGTGTGGCCAAAGGTGAAATTGCTCATGATGAACGAGTAAAAATTCATTTATAGAGCTTTATCATTTTTTTTAATCAGAGGTTTTTAAAGTCGTCTGCAGCAGAATTCCAGAATTGGGAAAGAGGTTAACCCTTTCCCACATATAGACGCTTTCTGACGCCTCTGAAGCAAACGTCTTTTGAAAACATTGTGACAAAAGAAGAAATTGCTCAAAACGAGCAATTTCTCCTTTTGCCACAATGTTTTCAACTCTTTTTAATAATTAAACTCTCATTTATGGAGAGCTTTCACATTTTTGTATATAGGTTTTCAAAGTCGTCTGCTGCAGATTTGCTCTAAGTGGGAAAGAGGTTAACACAAGAATTCTTATCCTTCATGATTTTACCCACCAAGTTCAATGGCAAATGATTGATTGATTGATTGGGGTTTAACGCCATTTTTAACAATTTCTCAGTTATATCACGGCGGCCAGTTCACCTACTGATGCATTTCCTGGTTTTCTCACACCAGTACTCCACACAACAATCTTCCCAAGCAACTGGCTGCTTTTCCACATAGACTTAGCCCATTGGTGGAAGACGAATGACGCATGTCACATTGACTTTTGTCAATCCTCGGAAAGAGAGTTGGCCGAGCCAGGATTCGAACTCACAACCCCTGGATTGACAGCCTGCGTTGCTACCGACTGAGCTACCGGGGTTCGGCCCAATGGCAAATGAACTCTAAGTATTAGTAAAATAGTGTATAATATCTTAAAGGTGCTGAACTCCAGCTTAACCCTTTCCCTCATACGACAATTCTGCAGCAGACGACTTTGAACATATTTTGTCAAAAAAATGGAATATCTCTATAATTGAATGGATGACCTATGACTAAAAGTTGAAAACATTGTGACAAAAGAAGAAATTGCTCGTTTTGAGCAATTTCTTCTTTAGTCACTATGTTTTCAAAAAGCCGTCTGATACAGAGGCGTCACAAAGCGTCTATATGACGGAAAGGGTTAAAGATGGTATAGTAAAAGTTTTAAAACTGTTCAAAAGCAATTGACTAGACGATGATAATGTCCATGTCATGTATTTTGCATAAGAATTTGTATTGCTGTCGTCTCTTCTTACGAACAGAAAATAAAGAGGCAAAGACTTTCAGAAAAGTAAGTTATACTTTTATAATGAACGAGATTTAAACATGAGGGCCAAAATTACCCTTTATCGATCACCTGCATGATGATGTAGAAGCAAAAGTGTAACTGATATTATCAGGGAAATTTGGTCACTTCAGCCATTTTCTGATGCCACTTGGTGACTACCTTTTTCAACCAGTTTTTACGGCTGGAAGAATTACGTAGGGAGTCGCATTTCTGCTAAACCCTTTCCCTAATAGAGATTGTTTCTGACACCTTTGCAGCAGATGACTAAGGAAAAGATTTTTGCCAAAAGAACAATTTCTCATTATGATCAAATTATCATTTTGCCACAATGTCTGATCAATAATCATACTTTTCATTTATAGATATTTTATCTCCTTGCAAAGTTTGCATTTTATTTTTATTTGTTTTAGTGTGTTTACTTATAGGAATTATTATGCCCGGATGGATATGGGTGTATGTGGAAAAGGCTTGATCCTTGTTTCTGTAGTGTTTTCATCTGCTGCATCTGTTTCAGGGAAAAGCTTAACCCTTTCCCACATACAACAATTCTGCAGCAGACAACTTTGAAACATATTTTGTCAAAAAATAGAAAATCTCTAAAATTGAATGGATATCCTATGACTAAAAGTGGAAAACATTGTGCCAAAAGGAGAAATTGCTCGTTTTGAGCAATTTCTCTTTTTGTCACAATGTTTTCAAAAGTTGTCTGCTGCAGACGCATCAAATCTGCAGGTGGGACAGGGTTAAGAATACACTATGAAAAATGTCATGACACAAAATAAAACCTACAATATCTTCAGTTCTGCACGCCTTCAGTAAATAACCACTGTCAATTTCTGTGATGTTCTGTAACATGCCATTACTCGTGTTCACTTGTCGAATCGTCGGACATGGATCAGTTCCAGGACGCAAAATAAAAGCTGTTACAAACAGCAGAAAGTAGACAATAAAACCGACGAATCGCCGATAAAACCTGTAAAAAAGGTAGAATAATTCTTAATCTAACACAATCTCTAATTTTGGATTCTCAGTGTGAAAATTAACAACAAATCAAAGTGGGAGGTCTTTATTCTGAATAACCAATCAAAGTGGTAAAGTGGGAGGTCTTTATTCTGAACAACCAATCAAAGTGGTAAAGTGGGAGGTCTTTATTCTGAACAACCAATCAGGTGTATCATTGATAGCACTTGTTTTGCTGGCAGCTTTACCTCCCATGTATAATTTCATATTTTATATTAACATTAATTGTGTATTTAGGTAAAATTACGCCAAATAGTCCCTAAAAAACTTTGTTTGCATAGAAATGAGTGTATACCACCACAAGAATGCATTGAATATAATTATGCCATTGAGTTTAAATTATTTATTATGTGTATAAGATGCACTGGAAATGATTGATTTGATCACTTTTAGTATTTTGACCTTTTTGAAAGTGAAAGTAGAGAATGCTAGAAAAACACCTGTTTTGTCAAAGTCTGATTTGGTCCAAAATGACGGTAACCGGGAGAATTATTGCTTGCATAATGCATGACTGTAGTTGTCTCAACATACAACAAATCGGCAGCAGCCAGCAGACGACTTTGAAATCATCTGGGCAAAAATATGGAAAATCTCTATGAATGAAAGTTTAAATATTGAATAGAGTTGAAAATATGGTGGCAAAAGGAGAAATTGATCGTTTTGAGCAATTTTTCCTTTGTCACAATGTTTTCAAAAAGTAGTCTGCTCAGAGGCGTCAGAAAGCATCTATATGTGGGAAAGGATTAATCTTTTTGCTTGTGAAATAAATTTGCAGCAGATGATTTAGAAAACATCTGAAATATTATTATTATGGTCAATCACTATCAATTAAAGTACACTTTTAGAATAGAGTACAAAACAGTGTGGGAAATTCAAAAATTGCTCATTGCCTGATTCTAGGAAATGATTTCCATAAATTTACAAAACCTGTATGAGTCTAACAGTTGTTTTCCATTTGATCACCCGGATCTAGAAAAGATATTCCATTTACTTACCTGAATCTAGCAAAAGTTTTCCATTTCTCTTTTAATAAGTTGACAATCAATCCATCCATCATGTCTAAGTGGCCCTCTGAATCCTGTAGAACATTAGAGAGACCAATATTACCCGTTCCCACATTACAACAAATCTGCAGCAGACGACTTTGAACATATTTTGACAAAAATTAGAAAATCTCTATAGTTGAATGGATAACCTGTGACTAAAAGTGGAAAACATTGTGGCAAAAGGAGAAATTGCTTGTTTTGAGCAATTTCTTCTTTTGTCACTATGTTTTAAACAAGAGCTGTCGGAGGACAGCGCGCTCGACTATATGCCGCTTATTCACATAAAGCACTATTTCATTATATTGCACTTAAGTACTATTAACCCTTTCCCTCATACGGCAATTCTGCAGCAGACGACTTTGAACGTATTTTGTCAAATCATAGAAAATCTCCATATTTGAATGGATAATCTATGACAAAAAGTGGAAAACATTGTGGCAATATTTTCTAAGTAATTCGAGGGCCATTACTCATATTTAGGATACAATGGAGTTATCTAACCTAATTGTACGATGGTTCTTAACAAATGTGTGAAGTATGAAGTGATTTGAATTATGAAACTTTAACGTTGAGCTAAACGTTAAAACTGACCGAGTCCAAAAATAGCAAAACCTTAAAAAAAGGTTTACCAAATGTTTGACATCATGCAAAACCCGTTTGATATGTTGAATAATTATATTTGATAAATGAATGATCACAATTAGAAAGGAATGTAACCAAAAATTATGAATTTATCTAAAATTCTCAAAATCAAACAAAAATCATGTTATTTATTCCCAAAAAGTCACACTCAGCATCTTCATCATACAATGTGAAGAAAGGTATTATATGTAATTATATTCCAAATATGAAAGCCCTAACACAAGTACTTATTGAGAAAAATTAAAAAATTAAATGAAAATGCCAACTTGCCCTAAAACTTTAACCACTCAAATTCATGTCTTTTGCCGCAAAAAGAAGGTCACACTCAGAATCTTCAGCATACAATATGAAGACAGGTATTAGATGTAATTATATTCCAAATATAAAAGCCCTAGCATAAGTAATTATTGAGAAAAAAAAAATTAAAAAAAAAATTCCAACTTGCCCTAAAACTTTAACCACCGAAAATCATGTTTTTTACCCCAAAAAGAAGGTCACACTCAGTACCTTTAACATTCAATGTGAAGAAAGGTATAAGATGTAACTATATTCCAAATATTAAAGCCCTAGCACAAATACTTATGAATGAAAATGCCAACTTGCCCTAAAACTTTAACCGGACGCCGACGCCGACGCCGACGCTGGGGCGAGTAGTAAAGCTCTCATATTCTTCGAATAGTCGAGCTAAAAAGCTGTCTGCTGCAGAGGCGTCAGAAAGCGTCTATATGGGGGAAAGGGTTAAAGAGACCTGTATTACCCTTTCCCACATACAACAAATCTGCAGAAGATGACTTTGAAAACATACCCGAAAAGGATTGGAAACTCCCTTTAAATGAATGTTGACGAAAGGAGAAATTGCTTGTTTTGTGCAATTTCTTCTTTTGTTGACATGTTTTCAAAAAGCTGTCTGCTGCAGAGGCGTCAGAAAGAGTCTTTATGAAAGAATAATTCTAAACTAAACACTAAATATGCATTATATCTACATGATCTATAAGATCTGGCAATTTTTTCCAAACCGCTTAAGTTTTGTTACATTTAGTGCTTAAAATAGGCCATAAGACCAATAAGGAAGCAGCTGATTGGTTCAAGATCAATTCAAATCATTCTTCCAAATTTCCTGATGTTTAACTCTTTCAGCGGTGAATTGTTTAAAGAAGACTCTTCCTTGCTCAAAATCGGGTTTCTCCATTACTAATGTAACAAGAGGACCATGATGGTCCTATATCGCTCACCTGATTTAATCAAACTTAAAAAGTTTTCATTGTTCTTTGTCTATAGATATATACGAAAAACAAACAACACCCCCCTGGTGGCCATGTTTATCATCCTATCAAAATAATTTGAAGTCTTAGTAGAGGGGCACCCAAAGAACATTCATGGCAAATGGACAAGAATACTTTTAAAGTGTTTACCTTAACAAGTCTATGTAAAACAAGTGATCCCCAGGGTGGAGCCATGTTTGACACCAGGGCTATAATAATTTTACCAATCTTGGTAGAAGTCCACTAGACTTAGTTAGATTTCAAATATTAAGCTTTTTGACAAAAAGAATTAAAGTTTTTCCCTATACAAGTATATGTAAAACAAGTGACCCGGATGGGACCATTTTTGACCCAAGGGCTATAATTTGAACAATCTTGGTAGGGGTCCACTAGATGAAGCTACATACCAAATAGGCAAAGGCTTGGGCACTCTACTTTTAGACAAGAAGATTTTTAGAGTTTTTCCCCTATATGAGTCTACTTTTAGACAAGATTTTTAAAGTTTTTTCCCTATACGAGTATATGTAAAACAAGTGACCCGGATGGGGCCATTTTTGACGCCATGGATATAATTTAAACAATCTTGGTAGAGGTCCACTAGATGATGCTACATACCAAATAACTTTTAAACAAGAAGATTTATTCCCTATCTATGTAAAACAAGTGACCCCTGGGGAGGTGACTAACCAGTATGAGGCTATGAAATGTGCATTACCATTAGACAACCATGATTGCCATGATTTGGAATGGAACCAGAGACACCCAATCCCTAATCCCCACACTAACCACTCAGCAAGTGGGGATGTCCTACTATGCCCATTTGCAAAAATATAGTGGGAATGCTTATGTTAACCCTTTCCCACATACATACGCTTTCTGACGGCTCTGCAGCAGACATCTTTTGAAAACATTGTTACAAAAGAAGAAATTGCTCAAAACGAGCAATTTCTCCTTTTGCCACAATGTTTTCAACTCATTTCAATAATTAAACTTTCATTTATAGAGATTTTCCGTATGTTTGCCTAGGTTATTTCAAAGTCGTCTGCTGCAGCATTGTCATATATGGGAAAGGGTTAACCATAATTACTCATGTTTTCAAAACCTCAAAAGGCTGGTTCTCATTGACATGGCTCCTATCATAACAGTCAACTTACCCCATATACAACCACATTCGAAACCTCAAATAGCTGGTTCTCGTGTAACGTGACTCTTATCATAACAGTCAACCTACCCCATAATATTATACAGGGGATTTGAAAAAGGGTGTCCCGGGTTCGATCCCCAGTTGCGGCACGACTGTCATGGTGGAGTGCCCTTGGACAAGGCACATTTTCTAGCCTAGTACTGGTTTGTTTACCCAGGGATCATGAATAAGTGAACTGTCGCTGTGATATAACTGATATAATGTTGAAAGCGGCCTAAAACCCCAATATAACAATAACCCCATATACAACTACATTCAAAACCTCAAACAGCTGGTTCTCGTGTAACGTTGCTCTTATCATAACAGTCAACTTACCCCATATACAACCACATTCAAAACCTCAAACAGCTGGTTCTCGTGTAACGTTGCTCTTATCATAACAGTCAACTTACCCCATATACAACTACATTCAAGGCTGAAAACTTATCCAGCTCCCCGTTCGCCGAGATCGTGTCAACATCATTTAGAGGGTAACCAGCACATGTGACATTACCAAAAATCCAGTAAATCTGTCGAATTATCTCTAGTATATGCTCATACATCTGGAAATATAATGTTATACAGTGTAAGAAACCTTTTCCCTTAAGCAGATGCAAATGCAGCAGATGAAATTTGCCAAATCATTACTTTGAATATAACCCTTTCCTTGCCAAAGGCAATTAAAGGCTTTTGCAAACAACGCAGATTTCGGTGAGACAGCTTCAAATGGGTTGTCTCTCCTGAAATTTGCTTAACGTTTGCCACTTAGACATTAGATTTTAACAAATTTCCTAATGGACAAAAAATGGAATGGTCCAATTTTCAACATGGACGACATCCACCTAACGTCGACTTGGTGGAATTTAGCAGTGAAAGAGTTAAGCTTCAAAAGAACAACATATTTTCAAAAGTCTTGAGGAAAAAGATACCACAACATTAACACATCAATCTTACCTCCTTTCTGGCTAATTTAGCAGCCAGTGTCAGGGGAGTTAACCCTTGTCTGTTCCGAATGTCCAACCTTGCTCCCAGGGCATACAAAATGTCAAACATTTCCTAAAATAGAGCATAGAAAGAATGAGATTGATAATTCATAATTCTTGAAATCAGTAATAAGGATTATGATGACTTCGCACACACAGTGGTTGAAACAAAATGCCAATGAAACTAGAAATATCACTGAAGGTGATGAATACCCCCAGCTGGTGCCTGACAATATACATGTGTATGAGAAATTCAAGGGGCCATAACTCATTTAAAAATAATTCCAGTGCAACACAAAATGCACAACTAGGCTTGGTATCAATCATTCTTGTGAAGTTATATTGAATTCTGACCAAGGGTTGCTGAGAAATAGTGTTCACAAGAAATGTCGACAGACCAACGGACCGACCGACGGACAAACTGACAAGCGTAACTCCTATATAGCCCCCCATATACTATGTATCTGTGGGTATAATAACATTCTGAAACCTGGCATCATGTCCAACCTTGTTTTGAAGCCATACAAAATGTCAAACATTTCCTAAAACAGAGCATAGAACGAATGAGATTGTTTATTCATAATTCTTAAAATCAGTTATGAGGATTATTTCACAAACAGTAGGTGAAACTATATCCTGTTGTAAGATGCCCATGAAAAAATTGTCTGAAACCTGGCATTATGTTTGTCAGAATCTCATTAAAACCAGACCTAAGCTTCTCCGCAATAACTTGGCTTGTACATAATATGCACAGAAAAATATTTAGTCCGCTTTAACCCTCTCCCTCATACGACAAATCTGCAGCAGACGACTTTTAACATATTTTGTCAAAACATAGAAAATCTCTATAATTGAATGAATAACCTATGACTAAAAGTGGAAAACATTGTGTCAAAAAGAGAAATTGCTTGTTTTGAGCAATTTCTTCTTTTGTCACTATGTTTTCAAAAAACTGTCTGCTGCAAAGGTGTCAGAAAGCGTCTATATGAGGGAAAGGGTTAAAGGATTGTTTGTTTATTATACAGAGTTGAAAGAATTATCGCAAAAGGATTTTTCTTCTTTTTCCACAAGGTTTTCAAAAGTTGTCTGTGTTCAGTGATTAAAACCTATACTATAAGATTCCATTATGCCACATGGACTTGATAGAGAACAGTGAAGATCAAGATCAGACTGTGCCAAAGCATAAACTATAGATCCCAAATGCCTGTTGGCCCATTTTTCTGGGCCAAGACTAATTAAGAAGATCTTTGGCATGACCCTAGCCTTATTATTTCAAAGGCGGATTCTGTAAACACTACAGCAATGAGACTAAAGCAGATGAATATTATAATTTAGTAACTAGTTACGATAGCACTAGTAAAATGAAGTGTCAATTTCAATTGCAAATTGTCAATTTTTTAACCTTTTCCCATCTGCAAATGCATTTTGATGCATCCGCAACAGACGACTTATTAAAACATTTTAGCAAAAGTAGAAATTGCTCATAAAAAGCAAATTTCTTCGCTTCTATTTATAGTTATATTTTTGTTTATGGAGAGTTTCCATACCGTTGCATCAATGTTTGGATCGTCTGCTTAAGATTTGTTCTATGTGCAAAAGAATTTAGCTTTATTTCATTAAATTTGAATTTGTCCATTCATGAATAGAATTAATTTTTAATTAAATTTGCAGCTTGCTGTAAAAGAAACTCTTTCATAACTAGCCACTGCAATAAAGCAGGAAATACTGTGTTAAAACACAGACTATTTGTTTGTCTTATATCTGTTTTATAACACTGCAAACAAAACATTTAAAATCTACAAGGAACATCAAACTATTAGTCCTTTCCCAAAAATAGAGGCATTATGTCACATTTGAAAACATTATGACAAAAGGAGAAATTGCTCATAAGAGAAAATTCTCCTTTTTTCCACAACAACATCAATTCCTTTTAAACAATCTTTTTAGTAGTAATTTTCCATATTCTTTATTGAACCTTTCCCACATACAACAAATCTGCAGCAGACGACTTGGAAAACATAGTGACAAAAAACAGAAACAAATCTCCACAAAAGATAGCTCAATTGTAACATAAAGTTGAAAACATTGTGACCAAAGGTGAAATTGCTCATCATCAGCAATTTCACCTTTGGCCACAATGTTTTCGAAAGTCTTCTGCTGCTATTGCGTCAAAGTGCGTCTGCAGGTGGGAAAGGGTTAAATGTAATCAAATTTGTCTGCAGCCGGTTTGTTGCATGTGGGAAAGGTAGGATTAAAGTAAATTGCATCTCTTCCATTTGTAGGGTTTTACACATTATTGAACAATGAACAAAATAAAACATACAATGGAACCTGTGTATAAAGACCATCCATGGGAAGACATCAATCTGGTCTTTGTTCACAGGTGGTCTTTAATTACAGCGTCATTTTCACATAAATGAGTAATTAGGAAATTAAGTGTGGTTGCTATAGACAGGGAATTGCTTAACAAAGGTGGTCTTAAGCACAGGTTTGACTGTACAGTGAAACCTGTGTATAAAGACCACCCATGGGAAGACATCAATCTGGTCTTTGTTCCCAGATGGTCTTTTATGCAGAAATTTAGTTATTGGGAAACTAAACTAAATTGCTTTTCAAAGCTGGTCTTTAGCACAGGTGCAACTGTATATATATAAAAAAAAAAAAATGAAATATGTTTGAACAGGTTTGAACAGGTTAATAAAAACATGAATATTCAAAGAAAACATGTTAATATAAACGTGAATATTCAAATGAAAACATGTGTCGCCTGCCCAAAAAGTCGCAGTGTGACAGACAAACAGCCAACAGAGAATTAAGTGACACCTATGTGCCAACCTGTCAAACTGTCATAATGTGACAGACAAACAGCCAACAGAGAAGTGACACCTATGTGCCAACCTGTCGAACTGTCGTAGTGTGACAGAAAAACAGTCAACAAAGAAGTGATACCTATGTGCCAACCTGTCAAAATGTTATAGTGACAGCTGACAGAGAAGTGACACCTATCATCATCACAGTGCCAACCTGTCAAAATGTCGTAGGGTGACAGACAAACAGCCGACAGAGAAGTGATACCTATGTGCCAACCTGCAAATGCAGGCAACACTTAACAACAAACCCATGCATAATATGATATATGACTCACAAGATATGAGTTTCCATCTGAAAAAAATATCAGTATAGCAATATCTAACTCATCATAAGGTAGGGTTGATACCGAGGGTGAGGGGGCAGCTATATCTTGGTTTTAAATGGGTTTTCCAGTGTTTTACTCATCTAAAGGGGCCTGATCCTGACCTTTTTGCAATGATACATTATCAATGAGCATGTATCAAGGGCTTGGCGTGAAGAGGTTGTAACTAAAAACCTATTTTGAAAACCCTGGTTTAAGGTCCATTTTGACCCCTTTGTAAACAATGCAAATTTAGGTGCCATTGCTCAGAACGAGCAATGGCACCTAAATTTCCATTGTTCACCAAGTAAAATGATTTAACGCTTATTAAGACTTTATGGCGAGGTGATTAACCTTGGTAAAAAAATACCAATTTAAGTAACAACCGTTTCACGCCAAGCCCTCGGTATGTATTTCATCCAATAGGAAGTGTGTGTTGTTTATCCCAAAATGTGTATCAAACTTATACAAATTTTATGAAAATACATGAACCACATACTGATATTGATCATTTCCCGTACGAAGATTTTAACAGGATTCCAGCAGGACCCTGGTAGGAATGTACCAGGAATCTAGCAGGATTCAATTTTTCCTGCAGGAATGTAACCGTACATGGAAAAACCCTAATTTCCTACAAGGAAAATTTGTTCATACTGGAAAAGTTTCCTGCTATAGTAACAGGAATCCCTTTACTGTAGCTGGAATATTGGTGAAATTCATATTCCTACTAGGAATAATTCATCTTATAATATTTAAAATCTCCAGTTAATGAAACTTTGGCAGGATTTCTAGAACTTATACTTTTTCATAGCAGGAATTCTATACTTTAACATTTTACTAACTTGGATTCTGAAACTTAGAAAATATGCAAAAGAAAATCTAAAACTTTAAAAAAAAAAAAGGATATACAATCCTTAGTTCCCCACTGGGGTACTTACGATCAGTAGGTACAATCCCAAATGAAAAAGCCATTGAAATTTAGATAGCAATTTCTCCTTTCCTCACAATATTTTTAAAATGTGTTTGCTGTAGATGCATAGAAATGCCTCTACAAATTGGTAAGGGTCAACTTATTTACCCGGGAAAACTTAGCAGCTAACCTATTTTTAACCTACACAAATGAGTCATGTCATACAAAAATGACATTTGGTCTCTGCAACCAGCCGATATTCATAAAACTTCATAAACCTGCCCAGTCTGCTTCTAAGGGTCTCTAGTCACACACACACAGCTTTAACTCCACAGGGGGTAAACAATGACTTAATGTAAAACTTGACATAGAAGTATTAACTGTGATCATAGTTCATTGATTTATAATGTGGGTTTTCATATGACGTGGCTCAATCTCTCCCCAGCATTTTAAACAAAGGTCGGTGACTTATGACGCAATAGGTCACGTGAATGTTAGAAAGGCAGGATTTATGTAAAAGTAAGTTGGACTTTCCCAAAGCATTTATATTCTGATCAGTCCAAATTAATGAATTGGTGACAATTGTTATTAACTAGATTTAAAAAATGCTTCAAAAGTGTTACATATCTTTACCTCTGTGCACATTTGACCAGATTTTTATAGATTCTTCAAACAAACAACTAGACACCATTTAAAAACATTGTGAGAAGAGGTGAAACACTTACCTTTCGAGTGTATTCAAACATCGTATATATTTTGGATTTACTGTGACTATCAAAGAGGGGTTGTTTTTTGTTAGTTTTTCTTTCAGCTAACAAGCTTTTGAAAACATTGTGATAAAAAGGAGAAACAAGTAATTTCTGAGTCTACATATCTCTACTATCAAACATTTGTTTTAAGTTTTACTTTCAGCTAACCAACTTTTAATTTTGAAACATTGTTGGAAAGGGAAAAACACATTACGTCTGATTAATGCGTCTGCAAGTGAAAAAGAGTTAATTTAAGTGTGCAAATGGATATTTTAGTGTGAAGTTATTTATACAGTGTCTCTGGAGTAATTTAATTATTTAAGAAAAATCTGGAATAAACTCATATTTTATCAACCACTCCCATCGACGGTCTGTAATATTTTTAATTGATTTATGTTTAAAGTCTTAAAAAATTTCTGCATATTTGTTCACTTTCGACAAGTCACTTTTGTTATGCATTGTTCTTGGTACGTCATGAATGGCATGTGGTATGACGTCATTAAAAAAGTCTATCGGCGTTTGGAAAATTGTTTAAATCAAGATGGCGGCCTTTTTCAACACATGCTGTTTTCACAGATTATATGCGATATCGGCGATAGTTTGCATTTATTTCTGTTTTGTTGATGGATTAAATGTTCTGGAATATTCGTAAGTAATTATTTTACTTTTATTTTGCATTACTTTAATTGTATTGCAATCAAAATGCTGTTACGAAGATCTCTCACCCTTTCTCTGTCCCACAATATTTATATTTCAAAGCATTTATTTGATCATATATCATTGGAAAATATTTACTTGCGTACAGCGACGGACCACCTTAGAATGGTTAATGTTTTGTTTTATAACCCTCTCTGGGATTAAACACAGGAGATCAAAAACAAATTGTTTCCATAATTTTTTACTGGAGCAGACTGTGCACAAATTCAAGACCATTGTTTCATTTACAAATTTCTATCAATGAGTCCTTTGATGTGTTTTCCCAAAATAATGAGTCCTACTAAATTACTGTTGTTTTTTCACATTTTAATTCTAAAGTCTATGACTCGGCAGCAAAATTAAACATTCAAGACACATTCCCATGTTTACAAATATTTGTCTGAACCATCAATTTAAATTAATACTTGAATGCATACTTTTTAGATGAAGCAGGCAAGACGACTTGGAAAGCATTCTAAGATGAAGCAGGCAAGACGATTTGGAAAGCATTGAATTCTAGCTTTGAAAATTGACAAATCATTAGGACATTACCTGTGACCTGTTCCAGATGAACTATTGACAACATGGTGATTTATATAAATTTATAATGGTGTTACTGACCTGTCGTCTCAGATGATTGATTGATTTGGGTTTAACGCCGTTTTCAACAATTGTTCAGTCACATCACGGCTGCCTACTCATGTATTTCATTGCTTTCGCATACCAGTACTCAACACAACATACTTTCTAAGTAGCTGGCTGCTTTTCCACATAGACTGTAATCCCATTGATGAATGACGCATGTCACAGTGACTTTTTCAAACGTCAGAAAGAATGTAGGCCGAGCTGGGATTCAAACTCTCAACCCCTGGATGAGGTCTAGGTCTGCAAATTTTTCATACAGACCTCGTCAAATTAATGAAGAAAATAACCGTTCTTGAGAATATTCTAAGACTTGAACTCAAAAATGCAATATTCAACGATGAATATTAAGTAAAGTATTTGAGATTAATTTGCAAACTTACTTTATATTAGATATTTGCCTTAAATGAACGTCCATGAAAATTGAAGCTGGTTTATCAGAATGCAAACTTAAGAACAATCTCAAAAATGGTTGCTGGATTCAAGATCTGAGTATTTTCATTAGTGTTTTGTAAAAGAATGATGTCTGGCACTGCATATAACTAGGCAGACATGATCAAATAGAGGAAAGGTAGCTATGTAAACGAAAGTAAAATTATTGAAAAAAGTTGAAAACAGATAATAGTGGCGAAAAATTGCTCATTTTGTATTTAAAAGTCATCTGCTGCAGAGGTGTCAGAAACCGTCTTTATGGGTGAAGAAGCCTTCAAGGGTTCATTTATTATAATTTTCTATCTTTTATTTTCATTTGAATAGCTCCATACACAACAACTTAAAAGAGCCCCTTATAGAGGATGGTCCAGTCATTACCAAACTGAAACAAACTTTAACCATTTCCTCATAGTTGACGACTGATGATTTGACCACCAGACTCTACCAGACTGCTTAGTGATACCCATCAGTGCTTTGTTCATGCATAATCAAATGCAATAATTCTTTAAGTTGAACTATGGTTCCAGATCACCCTTTGTTTTTAAGTGGCAACATTCTTAAATATTCTTGAATTGTGTGAACAGTTTTTCAACCTACTTCTTGAATTGTGAATGCTTAAAAGTGTTTGTTTTAGAATTTAAAGTTGACACTTTCCCTCATACAAGGGATCTGCAACAGCTGACTTTGAACATGTCCTGGCAAAATGAGTTATTATGGAAAATCTCAATAAACTAAAGCGGTTTTTTTTTAATTGAATTGAAAACATTGTGGCAAAAGGAGTAATTGCTCATTATGAGAATTTTCTTCTTTTTCCACAATGTTTTCTAAAAGCATCTGTATGCGCGAAAGGATAAAAGATTTTGTTCCGATATATATGTTAATTACCATCAAATAAATCAACGATTTGAACCTAAAATAGTGGTCTAGTCCACTCTCTTTAATAATTTTACTTATAGATTTTCCGTATTTTGTGACTAATTATGGACCATCTTGGCCCTCTTGCTTCTTATTAGCTCGCCTGTCACGTAGTGACAAGGTGAGTTTTTGTGATCGCCCGTCGTCTGTCCACAATTTCTTGTGAACACAATAAAGTCTTCGTTTATTATCTCATGTTTACCAAAATTATACAGTAGCTAGATACATCATGGGAGCTCGGTTCCTTTCAAAAACCAGACAGATCCATCCATGCATGACGGGATTATGGCCCTTTAAAATTGGTAAAATTGTTATAATTGACCTTGTGAACACGATAAGAACTTGATTTATTATCCGATGTTTACCAAACTAATTCAGTAGCTAGATATACATGGGAGCTCGGTTCCTATTGAAAACCAGCCAGATCCGTCCATGCATGATGGGATTATGGCCCTTTAAAATTGGCAAAATTGCTATAATTGACCGTATGAACAAAATAAAGTCATCATTTATTATCCCATGTTTACCAAATTTATACAGTAGCTAGATATACATGAGAGCTTGGTGCCTTTTGAAAACCAGCCAGATTAGTCTATGCATGACGGGATTATGGCCCTTTAAAATTGGCAAAACTGCTATAATTGATCATTTATAATCTGATGTTTACCAAACTTATACAGTAGCTAGATATACATGAGAGCTCGGTTCCTTTTGAAATCAGCCAGAGGCGTCTATGCATGACTGAATTATGGCCCTTTATAAAAATTGGCAAAGTTGCTATAATTGACCTTGTGAACAAGATAAAAACTTCATTTATTTGTCACTTGTCCTTTACATTGATTTATAAACATGTGACCATGACCTAAGTGTGATCTTTTACAATTAAATAACATCATTGTCTTTGGATGACCTTCACCATGACTTTTTGACCTTCTTTCTTATTTGTGTATTAAAAGCAATTAAATTAGGACCCTAAAACACTTACTCGGGTGAGCGATATAGGGCCATCATAAAATAATGTTGAAAACGGATTAAAACCTCAATGAATGTTTTTAACACTTGACCTGGTAGCCTAGTTTTTGATCCCACATGACCCAGTGTAGATGAAGCTTGGTGAAGATTGGATATAAAATGTAGCCTCTTAGCTAGAGTTTTCTGTTGCTTGCGACTGCATCGCATCTTTTGTCTAAACATACTGTACAAATAAGCACTGTTGAGTCTCATAAAAGGTTATACCTGGATTCCTTTGATTCTTTGTAGGATTTTTGTACCAGGAAACGATTCCTTGTAGGAATTTTGTACCAGGAAACCTGATAGGAAGTTTTAACCTATTTAAGTATCAAAAATCTTTTTGGATTTTGTAATGAGATTCCTTGTAGGATTTTTTCTATATTCCTTGTAGGATTTGTTCTATATTCCTTGTAGGATTTTGTAACTGGATTCCTTGTAGGTATTGAATCCAACTAGAAATCACGAGTTTTGAAATATGCAAATGAGGTTTGATTTCCTGCTACTAGGATTCCTGGTAGGAAAAAAGTAGAAGGAATCCAGCAGGAAAATGGCCCGAAATATGTAAATGAGGACAAAATCCCTGCAAGGATTTTTAAACAAATATTCCTACAGGATTCCTGTCAATCTAATTAACATATTTCGCTCCATTTTCCTGCTGGTTTCCTTGTAGGATTTAGAGCGATATTCCTGTATGAATCCTGTTAGATTACGCCTGGACTGTTTCGTACGGGTTTGCACCTATGAACCGTATCTGTCGATTTGGGGGAAAGAATGGACACACTTTCATCCATCCTTAATTTTACAAAATCTGTTAGCTGTCGATGTATAATAAAAACTATACACTGAGTATATTTTGATGGTTAATTAAAGCAAATCATGCTGTTTCACAATTAGAAGCGGGTACTTGTGGAAGGTTGTGTGCAATAAATACAGAAAGTTTGATCAAAACCAAGCCAGTGGAATACAAACCTTAACCCTTTCCCTCATATAAACGCTTTCGGATGCCTCTGCAGCAGACGGCTTTTTGAAAACAGTGACAAAAGACGAAATTGCACAAAACGTGCAATTTCTCCTTTTGCCACTATGTTTTCCAGTTTTTGTCATAGGTTATCCATTCAATTATGGAGATTTTCTATGTTTTTGACAAAATACGTTCAAAGTCGTCTGCTGCAGAATTGTCGTATGAGGGAAAGGGTTAACAGAATCCTAAAAAAATATGTCTATGGCCAGAGCTCTAGATGAGGGGCATTTTTTCATGTTCTTAAATCCTTATTTGACATTCAAACTTATGTTGTGGGTACTCAAAAGAATCGTCTCAGTGAGACGATTCTTTTGAGTACCCACAACATAGGATTTTGTTGAGTAATAAGAGAAATATTGTGGGGAAAAGACCTGTTCACTCCCTCTTATCTAGTCCCCTGTATGGCAGATGCACCAATATGCATTCTGCATGTGGAAAAGTGTTAATTCTAGAATGATTCTAGCATCGTCAGAGGATGGATCAAAGTTCAAGAAAAATATGTTTAACCCTTTCCCTCATACGACAATTCTGCAGCAGACGATTTTGAACATATTTTGACAAAAAATAGAAAATCTCTATCATTGAATGGATAACATATTACTAAAAGTGGAAAACATTGTTGCAAAAGAAGAAATTGCACGTTTTGTGCAATTTCTTCTTTTGTCACTATGTTTTCAAAAAAGCCTTCTGCTGCAGAGGCGTCAGAAATCGTTTATGTGAGGGAAAGGGAAGCAGTCTAGTCTGGTCCAAAATTAATGAGGACTAGCGATTTATGGAACACTTTCACACCTACAGACGCATTTTGACACAACTGCAGCTGACAACTTTTGAAAACATTGTAACAGAAGGAGAAATTGCTCATGATGAGCAATTTCTAATTTTGATATAATGTTTTGAATTCTTTTTAATAATTAAACTCTCATTTATTGAGATTTTTCACGTTTTTGCCAAAATATTTCCAAGGTTTTTTGCTGCAGATTTCTTGAATGTGCCAAAGTGTTAATAATATGTAAGGACATATTCCTTTCATTTAAGGGTTTTTTAATTAATCACAAAATCTACATATAACAAGCAAGCAATGATGGCCCTAGATCAATCATGCGCTCAAATTTAACCCTTTCCCTCATATAGACGCTTTCTGTCGCCTCAGCAGCAGATGGATTTTTGAAAACATAGAGACAAAAGAAGAAATTGCTCAAAACAAGCAATTTCTCCTTTTGCCACAATGTTTTCCACTTTTAGTCATAGGTTATCCATTCAATTACAGACATTTTCTATTTTTTGATAAAATATGTTCAAAGTCGTCTGCTGCAGAATTGTCGTATGAGGGAAAGGGTTAAAAAAAAATATCTGCTTTCTCCTGCAAATTTTTCCTAACTTCCCGATTTTAGTTCATTTGTTGTAAAATGGAATCTCATATATCCCATCATAGTATACAATTTCTCCTTTGTGACATAATTTTTTAAAATTTTCTTTGCTGCAGATGTGTCAAAATGCATGTGCAGGTGGGAAAGGGTTACCAGAAACTCGATACCGCATCTCAAAGGGTTACCAAAAAGTCTATACCACATCTCAAAGGGTTACCAAAAAGTCTATACCACATCTCAAAGGGTTACCAAAAAGTCTATACCACATCTCAAAGGGTTACCAGAAAGTCTATACCACATCTCAATTAAGGTTTGACTTCTTATCTTGACAGTGAAACAGCACACTTGTGCTTCAGCAACCAACTGCTTCCGAAAATGTTAAAGGAAAACCGAAAATTTGCTTAAAAAAAATGAAAATTGTTCATTGGAAAGGGGGTTGAGAACATGACTCAGAAGTTTAGGTCAATTGAAAAGAATATGTGCTTGATAGAATAAAAAGCAGGTACAGGTTAAAAGTAAAAAGGAGAAAAGCTTAATAAACAAACAAAAGCACATACTATTGGTTCTCTCTGGTATGTTGCATAGTTAGCCTGTACAAAAACAAAATAACACAAAAACATAGAACAGTGAAAGGCACTAAACAACATCTATATATTTTACTTTTTATGCATTGGTTCAAAAAACAAGGAACAGTGAAAGGCACTAAACAACATCTATATGTTTTAACCCTTTCCCTAAAATAGACGCTTTCTGACACCTCTGCAGCAGACGGCTTTTTGAAAATATAGTGACAAAAGAAGAAATTGCTCAAAACAAGCAATTTCTCCTTTTGACACAATGTTTTCCACTTTTAGACATAGGTTATCCATTCAATTATAGAGATTCTCCATATTTTGACAAAATATGTTGAAAGTCGTCTGCTATAGAATTGTCGTATGAGGGAAAGTGTTAAAGCATTTTTATGCATTGGTTAAAAAAAAAACATAGAAAAATGAAAGGCACTAAACAACATCTATATGTTTTAACCCTTTCCCTCATATAGACGCTTTCTGACGCCTCTGCAGCAGACAGCTTTTTGAAAACATAGTGACAAAAGAAGAAAATGCACAAAACGTGCAATTTGCTCCTTTTGCCACAATGTTTTCCACTTTTTGTCATAGGTTATCCATTCAATTATGGAGATTTTCAATGTTTTGACAAAATACGTTCAAAGTCGTCTGCTGCAGAATTGTCGTATGAGGGAAAGGGTTAAAGCATTTTTATGCATTGGTTAAAAAAAAAATAGAACAAGAGTTGTCGGAGGACAATATAGCTCGCCTATCAGGGATATCGTCTATCAGGGCCTACTTCAGAACAGTTATAGCATGGGTATAAAGTCCAAAATCCAAAAGTGGAATAATTCAGTTGAAATTGAATTTACAAAAGAAAGACAAGAATTACGCGTAATTAAATGTCTCACTGTGTCCCCTGCTTTGACTATCAAGGCAAGTGTAAAAGACAAAAAGTAAACAAAACTCTAACATTGAGCTAAACACAATTATTTTTAAACAAGAAATAATAAAAAAAAAAAGTTCAAAAATACAAGAAATTTAAAAAAAAAAAATTGAGCTGAACACAAAGTTCCAAAATTCAAGAAAAAAAATAAAAAATAAAAAAATAATGCTCAAAGTTCAAAAATACAAGAAAATTAAAAAAAAAAAATGAAATTAATCCAACAAAATATGAAGAAGCTATGCCCAATTTTCAAAATCCAGCAAAAAACAAATGTTTTACCCCAAAAAATATGAAAGCCCTAGAACCAGTACTTATTGAGAAAAAAAAAAAATCGAAAACTTTAACGTTGAGCTAAACGCAAAATTGAAAAATACAAGAAAAGAAAAAGAAAAAAATCCAAATGTTTGAAAAAAATCCATTCCAGAGTTATGGGACTTGACATACAAGGTCCCCTAATGACCCTGAATAAGTGTGTGAAGTTTGAAAGCAACAGCATACACAGTGTCTGAGAAAAGGCCTTGCACACAAAGGTTTGACCAAATTTCTAAGTCCAAAAAGGGGCACAATTCAGTCAAAATCCATTCCAGAGTTATGGGACTTGACATACAAGGTCCCCTAATGATCCTGAATAAGTGTGTGAAGTTTCAAAGCAACAGTATACACAGTGTCTGAGAAAAGGCCTTGCACGCAAAGGTTTGACCAAAATTCTAAGTCGAAAAAGGGGCACAATTCAGTCAAAATCCATTCCAGAGTTATGGGACTTGACATACAAGGTCCCCTAATGATCCTGAATAAGTGTGTGAAGTTTCAAAGCAACAGCATACACAGTGTCTGAGAAAAGGCCTTGCACGCAAAGGTTTGACCAAAATTCTAAGTCGAAAAAGGGGCACAATTCAGTCAAAATCCATTCCAGAGTTATGGGACTTGACATACAAGGTCCCCTAATGACCCTGAATAAGTGTGTTTAGTTTGAAAGCAACAGCATACACAGTGTCTGAGAAAAGGCCTTGCACGCAAAGGTTTGACCAAATTTCTAAGTCCAAAAAGGGGCACAATTCAGTCAAAATCCATTCCAGAGTTATGGGACTTGACATACAAGGTCCCCTAATGATCCTGAATAAGTGTGTGAAGTTTCAAAGCAACAGTATACACAGTGTCTGAGAAAAGGCCTTGCACACAAAGGTTTGACCAAAATTCTAAGTCGAAAAAGGGGCACAATTCAGTCAAAATCCATTCCAGAGTTATGGGACTTGACATACAAGGTCCCCTAATGATCCTGAATAAGTGTGTGAAGTTTCAAAGCAACAGCATACACAGTGTCTGAGAAAAGGCCTTGCACGCAAAGGTTTGACCAAGCTGGCAACGCGGACGCCAACGCCAACACCAACGCCAACGCCAACGCCAACGCCGGGGTGATAACATAAGCTCCCCTATTTCTTCGAATAGGCGAGCTAAAAATGAAAGGCACTAAACAACATCTATATGTTTTATTAGGGATGTTAAGAGTTAACTAACCCTTTCCCTCATATAGACACTTACTGATGCCTCTGCAGCAGACGGCTTTTTGAAAACAGTGACAAAAGAAGAAATTGCACAAAACGTGCAATTTCTCCTTTTGCCACAATGTTTTCCACTTTTTGTCATAGGTTATCCATTCAATTATGGAGATTTTCTATTTTTTGACAAAATACTTTCAAAGTCGTCTGCTGCAGAATTGCTGTATGAGGGAAAGGGTTAACTGTTTAGATTACTACATTGTATTCACTTGCTTCTGTGTTTTGTAACATTTTTTTGGGGGGGTGGGTTATGCCGTTTTCAACATTATTTCAGTTATATCACGGTGACAGTTCACTTATTCATGATACCTGGGTAAACAAACCAGTATTAGGCTAGGATATGTGCCTTGCCCAAGAGCACCCCACCATGACCACAGCACCGCGACTGGGGATCGAACCTGTGATGCCCATTTCCAAATCCCCGATGCTAACCACTAGGCCACGGTGGATTTCGTTTTGTAACATTGCTTATGACAAAGTATTGGTGTAGGGCAACTGTGTATTAAACCTTTCCCACAAACAACAAATCTGCAGCAGACGACTTTGAAAATATCTAAGTTAAATAATTAAAAACTTAGTAATTAAAGGATTGCAAAGTTGTGTGTGAAACAAATACATGTATAGGTAACACTGTAATAATAAACAGTATGGATGCCAGATTTGGGTCATTTGCAATTAAATTGTGTAAAATTATTCAGGAGTTACACTTCTTTCCTAAAATAAAGTGTCCGTTGACAATGGAACATTATTTTATGTTTTAACCAAACACATTTGCATAATATGCAAGATAGATTTATCTAACTTGATTATTTACATAGGTGTGATGGTTGGGAAGGGTTGTATAAAGTGTAATGCATTGCATCAAGTAGTTACCGAGAATTGGACTCGTAATGTAGTTGTATGCAAAACTTTAACCAGAATTTCTAGGTAAAAAAGCGCCATAATTTGCATTTAATGCAGGATAGAGTTTTCTTACTTGATTATTTACATGGGTGTGATGGTTTGGGAAGCCTTGTAGAAAGTTTCAATGCAAAACATGTTAAAGTAACTGAGCTATTGTGTAATATATGTAATTGCAGGCAAAACCGTAACCATGGTTTGATGCCAACGCAGACACCAGGGTGAGTAGCATTGCTCTTATATTCTGGGAATAGTCAAGCTTAAAATCGGGAATTCAAGTATTGCTTCTATAGGATTAAACAGT
Organism: Serripes groenlandicus; assembly: GCA_031761405.1. NCBI lineage: Eukaryota > Metazoa > Mollusca > Bivalvia > Cardiida > Cardiidae > Serripes > Serripes groenlandicus. The sequence goes on from JASEVX010000002.1 coordinate 632,775, forward strand.
CTTCTACACACAAATTATACAAAGTGAAAGTGTCAACATGAAGTTAATGTTCATCATTTAAATTCGTTTTAGTAAAATTAGTAAAAATTTAGTTATTTATTCAAATTCAACTTCAAATTTCTTTATCAGAAATAATTAAATATCATGAAAATATATGTAATTGACTAACTTATATATAGTTTCTGATTTATTTCTCTACCAAATGCAATATTGTAACATTTCTTAAAGAGTAATTTCTTGGCTTAAGTGAAGAGTGTAGATCTAGATCAGTCTGTGCATCAAAAAAAGTCTGATCAAGATATACACTGTTCACATATAAATTAAACAATCTTGTTAGACTTGTGTTGCATTTCAACACCGCTTTTAACATTGTTTCAGTTATTTCATGGCGTTTCCTGGGTAAGTTACCCGTACTACTGGTCCAAGTCAGTCATAATGCTAACCCTGCTCAAGCGTGTTAGAACCTTCTGTCTACTGGTGTAGATTCTGCTAAGACAAAGCAGATAGGCAGGCTGATCAGAACCAAACACTTTTCAGAAATGCCAAATTTGACCTTTTCTCATACACTGATTCTTATAGATATAAGGTTATCAGAGATTCAGAATAGGAGGGGTATTCAGCTTTTCTTCCCACAATTTTCTCTCTCATTATTAAAGTAAACCCTATGTTGTGGGTACTCAAAAAGAATCCTCTCACTTCGACGATTCTTTTGAGTACCCACAACATTGGGTTAGTGGGTCAAATAAGGATTTTAGTATATGCAAAACGTCCCTTATCTGGAGCGTTGGTTTATTAAAACATTCAGTCAAGTTGACAGTTTCTATGACAACATAAAGATTTAACAGTTACTATGACAACATAATAAATATATATAATACAAACCATTTTTGTTGTATACTGGTAATGTAAAATCAAAGTACATTTTTCAACATTGTGTTTTTAGCAGTCCCATTTTTATTCTATATATATTTAAATTTTGCTTAATAATATGTTCATAACATATGACACTTATTGATAGCTTTACTACGTAACAGTTAGACAGCTGAAAGTGTAACTTGTTTGGGGAGTTGAATCAATTGTAGAAAAAGGAGGACAAAAATGCTCATTTGTCCACATTGTTTATGAAATGCTAAGGCATTGAAAGTAATCTGTATCAAGAATTGGGTTAAAAGCTTGTATTTATTTTAATTAGACCTTTTCCCACTTGCAGAGGCATTTTGATGCATCGGCAGCAGTTTTGCCACAATGTTTTTAGTTCTTTTCTATTAATATTCTTAAATGTATAGAGAGTTTCCACTTTTGTCACCATGTTTACAAAGGTGCCTGCCACAGATTTGTTGTATGTCGCAAAGGCTGAAAGATTGCTGATACATGTACTGGAAAGCTATCAATTTGTTTAAATGTTATTTTACTCCACTTACAACAGCATTTAACCCTTTCCCTCATATAGATGCTTTCTGACGCCTCTGCAGCAGACAGCTTTTTGAAAACATAGTGACAAAAGAAGAAATTGCACAAAACGTGCAATTCCTCCTTTTGACACAATGTTTTCCACTTTTAGTCATAGGTTATCCATTCAATTAAAGAGATTTTCCAATTTTCGACAAAATATGTTCAAAGTCGTCTGCTGCAGAATTGTCGTATGAGGATAAGGGTTAAATGTTGTTTTTCCTGGCACCAGGGCATCAGTTTTAACACTTTCCCTCATACGACAATTCTGCAGCAGATGACTTTGAATTTATATCATAAATGACGTCGCCGGGAGTGTAATAAAGCCATTGTATAAATTGCGTATTCAACTAGTGTAATAACAATTAATGCTACGTAACGTCATAATGAAAAGCATTGAAAATGACCGCGCTATATAGCGAAGTTATATATATTTTGCGCTAATAATCGTCGAATTGGAATTTATGATATAAATAGAATATAACATTCGTGGTCATTCAATACAAAATTTTATTAAACTCGTTTTCTAAAATTGCTAAAAACTCGCCAAGGCTCGTTTCTATCAATTTTAGAAAACTTGTTCAATAAAATGTTGTATTGAATGACCACTCATGTAATATCCTCTATATATTTTGTCAACAAATAGAAAATCTCTATAATTGAATGGATAACCTATGACTAAAAGTGGAAAACATTGTGGCAAAAGGAGAAATTGCTCGTTTTGAGCAATTTCTTCTTTTGTCACTATGTTTTCAAAAAGCTGTCTGCTGCAGAGGCGTCAGAAAGCGTCTATATGAGGGAAAGGGTTAATGCTATCCAAGCAACCCTGGACGGCAAGGCCAAGGACAAAAAGCCACTAAGTCTTGTATGATTTTCAAGTTTTTGTATGACCTGACAGCTGCATTAATTTCCTCCCAAGAATGACAGTATTTTTTCTAAACAACATTCAATGATTTTTTTTTCAGTACATTTGTTTGTACCGTGTTACACAGTTTTTACCAGTATTTCAGTATTTCAGTCATATTTTGTAATATGAAAACTATTGAAAGTGAGTATCATTTCTTACTAATCTGTCATCATTTTATAGACTTAAGCAAAGAATTTTTAAAATCCTACTATTATACATGGCAAAATTAAAAGAAATTTAAAAATTTAATGATATCAAGAAACAAAAAAACAATATTTAATTTTAAATTTGGTTCTGTTAAAGAATATAAGGCCTTTCCTGGTTAAATTACCAGTACTGCTAGTCCACTTATCCTGATACCAGCACATTACTGGTAATGCTATGCACACAACCCGCAACAGCAAGGTCAGGGATGGAGGCCTTTTTTTCAAGACCTTTTGTATAATCAGACAGAAGCTTTAAATTCCCTTCCACAAAGAGAGTATTCCTTTTCAATAACAATCAATAATTGTTTTTATTTAATTAAAACAAGAGGGCCATGATGGCCCTGGAATCGCTCACCTGATTTTTTTTTTTCACTTTAGCTATATAAGCCCCACCCCCTGGCAGCCATAGTTTTCAACATATCAACTTGGCTTGAAGGAATCTGATAGAGGGTCACCCTAGGAACATTTCTACAAAATTATTTGAAAATCTGCCTGACACTTTCGGAGGAGAAGATTTTTTAAGTTTTCACTATAGCCATATAATGCAATATAGCCCTGCCCACTGGCGGCCATGTTTTTCGACCAATCAACATGGCTTGAAGGAATCGGATAGTGGGTCACTTAAGGAACATTTCTACAAAATTATTTGAAAATCTGCCTGACACTTTTGGAGAAGAAGATTTTTTAAGTTTTCACTATAGCCATATACGGCAAAATAGCCCCGCCCCTCCTGGCGGCCATGTATTTCGACCAATCAACATGGCTTGAAGGAATCTGATAGTGGGTCACTTAAGGAACATTTCTACAAAATAATTTGAAAATCTGCCAACCAGTTTGGGAGAAGAATTTTATTTAAGTTTTCACTATAGCCATATAAGGCAAAATAGCCCCGCCCCCATGGCGGCCATGTTTTTCGATCAATCAACATGGCTTGAAGGAATCTGATAGAGGGTCATCCAAGGAACATTTCTACAAAATTATTTGAAAATCGGCCTGACACTTTCGGAGGAGAAGATTTTTTAAGTTTTCACTATAGCCATATAAGGCAAAATAGCCCCGCCCACTGGCGGCCATGTTTTTCGACCAATCAATATGGCTTGAAGGAATCTGATAGAGGGTTATTCAAGGAACATTTCTACAAATTTATTTGAAAATCTGCCAACCAGTTCTGGAGAAGAAGATTTTTAAAGTTTTTTTCATTTTGTTGCCATGGAAACCAGAATTATGCATGGATCCCAAAAAGTTGAAGGAATTCTGGTGAGGTCAATGTGGGGATGCTTCCTGTGAAGTTTCATCCCAATTGACCCACTGGTTACTGAGGAGAAAAAGTTGACGGACGATGGACAACGGACGACGGACGACGGACAAAAGGCCATCACAATAACTCACCCTGAGCACTTCGTGCACAGGTGAGCTAAAAACAACATACAGTATATTATACATATTTTGGTACAAACCTCTCCTTCTAATACTTTCTCCTTTTATCAAAGCAGCAATAAATAAACAATTATACATTTATTAACATTGCAAATGGCATGCTATGATAAACTTTTTGAATGGTGATGAGTTTTTCTCACAAAGAAGACACAAAGGATTAACATCATTCTGGCAAACCCTTTCCCTCATATAGACGCTTTCTGACGCCTCTGCAGCAGACGGCTTTTTGAAAACATGGAGACAAAAGAAGAAATTGCTCAAAACAAGCAATTTCTCCTTTTGTCCCCATGTTTTCAACTCGATTCAATTATTATTCTTTCATTTAAAGGGATTTTTGTGCTTTTACTTAGACGTTTTCAAAGTCATCTGCTGCAGATTTGTTTTATGTGTGAAAGACTTATTCCATTCCCGCATGCTGACCCATTTTCATTAGCAGACAACTTTTGAAAAATATTGTAGCAAAAGCTGAAATTGCTCATGATGAACAATTTCTACTCTTGCCACAATCTTTTCCAACTCTTTCCAAACATTTATGTATAATTACATTTACAGAGATGTTCATGTCTGCTGCAGTTATGTGGGAAAGGATTAAAATCAGCTTCAATAGTTTTTACTTTAGGTTTTCAACATTGTTTTTGAAGTTATATCAAGGCAGCCAGTTCACCTAACCATGCCATTTCCTGACTTTCCTGCAGCAGTACTCAAGACAACATTCTACCCAGGCAACTGACTACCTTCCCACATAGACTATTTTTAATTGAATGATGACCAACGACTGATCAATCATAAAACTCACAGAATCAATGGCCGATGTGTTGGTTACAAAATCATGACCTGTGGTTTGATAGCCCTCATCCAAACTGAGTCATAGTAGGTCAAACTCTAACTTCTTCAAGTGCAAGATTGATTGATTGGGCTTTAACGCTGTTTTCAACAGTTTGTTCAGTCATATCACGGCGCCCAGTTCACCTTAGACCCGGCTGTAAATCTTCCATGGACTTGTACAGTTTTAACATGGAAAATGCATGGAAGTTCATGGAAAATGTACAGGTGGGTACCCATATGTTTCCTGGTTTGCTCACACACAGTACTCCACACAACATACTTTCCAAGCAACTGGCTGTTTTTTATCATAGACTGTAAGCCCATTGGTGAAAGACGAATGATCAAGGGCAAGACCCTGATCAGACTGCACAGAGACGCAGTCTCCAAGAACAAGGGCCTTGATCTGAATTGTGATTTACACCGCTTTCAACAGAATTCAAGTTATATCTCAAAGTCGTCTGCTGCAGAATTGTCGTATGAGGGAAAGGGTTAAATGAAAGAAGAATAATTGAATAGAGTTGAAAACATGGGGACAAAAGGAGAAATTGCTCGTTTTGAGCAATTTCTTCTTTTGTCTCCATGTTTTCAAAAAGCCGTCTGCTGCAGAGCTATTTTGTGGGTATTTTATCAGTAGAGCTTGTATAATATATCCTGATACTGATGCGTCAGTTATCCCTTTCCCTCATACGACGATACTGCAGACGACGACTTTGAACATATTTTGTCAGAAAATAGAAAATCTCTATAATTAAACGGATAACCTATGACGAAAAGAGGAAGACATTGTGGCAAAAAGGACTATGTTTTCAAAAAGCTGTCTGCTGCAGAGGCATCAGAAAGCGTCTATATAAGGGAAAGGGTTAAACTGGATCCCCTGTGTGCCAAGGAGGGAAGCCATTATTACCAATTTTAATGTCTTTGGCTTGACTCAACTGGGGATCAACTGGGGATCGAACCCTGAAATCCAAAGGACAAGGTATTATCGTATCTGGGAGGGTTTGTATTGATATATCATACCTTTCTATCCATAATGACCAGCATGTGCATGACTGTGTTACCGTTACTATCCTGAAGGTTTGGGTTAGCTCCCTTGGCAACCAGCAGACGGACACACTCCTCCTGACCCAGACAGGCAGCAAAAGTCAAGGGGTATTCCCCGAAATAAACATGCCTGTGAAATAAAAGAAGATGTTTCAGTCAGGAAATAGAATTAAAACTTTCCTAGATATAGACGCTTTCTGATGCCTCTGCAGCAGACGACTTTTGAAATCATTGTGGAAAGGAATTTCTCCACTTGCCACAATTATTTCAACTCTATTCTATTCAGTTATCCCTTTCCCACATATAGACGCTTTCTGATGCGTCTGCAGAAGACGAGTTTTGAAAACATTGTGACAAAAGGAGTAATAATTGCTGAAGACGAGCAATTTCCACTTTTGCCACAATGTTTTCAATTTATTCTGTTATTACGAATGAAAAGATAATCTTCATTGGTTTGTTTGGATGGAGTTTTCCTCCACTTTCAACAGTATTTCAGTTATAGCACAGTGTTTCCAGGGTAATTTACCAGTACCAACTGTATTATTCATCCCAACATTGATGCACAAGTGAATGCCATAACCCTAATTGTTTGCTTTGTAGTCTACACTGCTTTCAATAAGTATTCAGTTATATCACAGTTATTATCACAGTTATATCAGTTGTATCACACAATTTATATCACAGTTATTATCAGTTATATCACAGTTGTATCACATTTATATCACAGTAATATCACAGCATTTCCTGGGTAAGTTCAGAGCTCTAGATAAGAAGTGTATTGCATGTTCTAAAATCTGTATTTGACCCTCGAACCCTATAGTGTGGGTACTCAAAAGAATCGTCTCAGTGAGACAATTCACAACATAGGGTTTACTTTAATAATAAGAGAAAAATTATGGGGAAAAAAGCTGAAAACCCCTCCTTATCTGGACCTCTACAAATTACAAGTAATTCAAATATGTTAACCCTTTCCCTCATACGACAATTCTTCAGCAGACGACTTTAAACATATTTCGTCAAAAAATCGAAAAATCTCTATAATTGAATGGATAAGCTATGACTAAAAGTGGAAAACATTGTGGCAAAAGGAGAAATTGCTCGTTTTGAGCAATTTCTTCATTTGTCACTATGTTTTCAAAAAGTCGTCTGCTGCAAAGGCGTCAGAAAGTGTCTATATGAGGGAAAGGGTTAAATCCACAAACCAGAGTGCCAAGGTGGGAAGCCATTACTACCATTTTAAAGACTTTGGTTTTTTGTTTTGTTTGTTTGTTTGTTTGGAGTTTAACGCCGCTTTCAACAGCTTTGGTCATATCACGGCGGTCAGTGCACCTACCCATGTTTTCCTGGCTTTCCCACACCAGTACTTACACAACATTCTTTCGAAGCCACTGACTACTTTCTCACATAGATCAGAGGTGAGAGGCAATGGAAAACATCGCCCGAAAGAATGTCGCCGCAACCGGGTATCGAACCCGTGACCTCCAGATCACGAGTCAGATACGCTACCAATTGAGCTACCCGGCCGGGTAAAGACTTTGGTATGACAAGGCTTATAAGGGACTTAATCCACGATCGCCCACACCATAGGTGAACACTCGACTATCGCTTCAAAGGGGCGTTTCAGTTTTGATAACAAAGGTTAAGGAAAGAGGAAACAGATGGTTTCCATAAGTCAATTTAACCCTTTCCCTCATATAGACGCTTTCTGATGCCTCTGCAGCAGACGGCTTTTTGAAAACATAGTGACAAAAGAAGAAATTGCTCAAAACGAGCAATTTCTCCTTTTGACACAATGTTTTCCACTTTTTGTCATAGGTTATCCATTTAATCATAGAGATTTTCTATTTTTTGACAAAATGTGTTCAAAGTCGTCTGCTGCAAATTTGTCGTATGAGGGAAAGGGTTAAACAAATAAAAAAAACTAGAAATATCACTGAAGGTGATGAATACCCCTAGCTGGTACCTGACAATATACATATGTATGAGAAATTCAAGGGGCCATAACTCATTTAAAAATAATTCCAGTGCAACACGCCGACAATATGCACAACTAGGCTTGGTATCAATCATTCTTGAGAAGTTATATTGAATTCTGACCAAAGGTTGCTGAGAAATAGTGTTCACAAGAAATGTTCAAAGACCAACGGACCGACAAACCGACCGACAAGAGTGACTCCTATATAGCTCCCATATAATATGTATCTGGGGGTATAATGAACCAATAATACCAACCCTTCATAGTTTGTTTTCTCGCACACATCCACCCATTCATGGTCAAGATTGTCCGTCCTCGATTCCTTCTGGTCATCTGGACAGAAGAAGTTACCGAAACAACGTTGATGGTAGTCCGCTCCTTTGTCCAGTAAAAACTTGACCATAGACGGGTCCTCTATTACAATGGCCATGTGTAGGGCATTTTCTCCTGAAATTGTAATAAAAACCTTTCTTAACACTTTCTTACATACAACAAATCTGCAGCAGACGACTCGGAACATATTTTGTCAAAAACGGAAAATCTTTATAATTAAATGGATAACAAATGACTTAAAGTGAAAAACATTGTGGCAAAAGGAGGAATTGGTCATCATGAGCAATTTCTTCTTTTGTCATCGTTTTCAAAAGTCGTCTGCTGCTATTGCTTAAAAATGCGACTGCAGGTGGGAAAGGGTTCAACATGAGCTACACCTTTGTTAACCCATTTTAAAATACAGGCACTTTCAGACGCCTCTGCAGCAAAAGACTTTTGAAAAACATTGTGGCAAAAGGGGAAATTGCTCATAATGACCAATTTCTACTTTTGCCACAATGTTTTCAACTATATTCAATGATGATTATTTCAGATGAAGATCATTTCCATATGTTTGACTAAAATGTAAATGTTTTCTAATTCGTCTAATGTAGATTTGTTGTAAGTGGGAAAGGGGGGGGGGGGGGGGGGGGGGGGGGGGGGGGGGGGGTTAAAACTGCTCTTGGGAATGAGTGTCTGATCCGTTTTTGTCAAAAATTGCCTAATTGGGCAATCTATTTAAATAATATATTATAGATATCCAACAGATGGGAATTAAAAACATCATCATTAACCCTTTTCCCTGATTATAGACGCTTTCTGACACCTCTACAGCAGACAGCTTTTTGAAAAACATAGTGACAAAAGAAGAAATTTCTCAAAACGAGAAATTTCTCCTTTTGCCACAATGTTTTCCACTTTTTGTCATAGGTTATCCGTTCAATGAAAGAGATTTTCTATTTTTTGTCAAAATATGTTCGAAGTCGTCTGCTGCAGAATTGTTGTATGAGGGAAAAGGTTAATGTAGGAAATCAATGTTTTCAACTCATGATATTTTATTCAACTTTCACTTATAGAGAATTTCCAGAGTTATGCCTAGATGTATTCAAATTTGTCTACTGCAGATTTGTTGTTTATGGGAAAGGGGGTTGATCCAATATGAAATGCAAAAAGTGCCAATTTATTGTGTATGGGAATTAAGGATTAGTCTAGAGAAGAATACAAGGATAATACAAGGATAATACAAGGATAATGCAAGGATAATCAGATTGGTCATTGTAGGGTCATTGTCACGTATGTAATACTGATCAGTATTACAGACCGTAGAATTGCAATTAGGATTTTGGTATTTATAAGGTGTCTATTCATTTTGTGCAGCATGTTTTGACAGGAGAAGTACTTTGGTTATCATAATCCCACCTGTCATAGGTTATCCATTCAATTATAGAGATTTTCTATTTTTTGACAAAATATGTTCAAAGTCATCTGCTGCAGTATTGTCTTATGAGGGAAAGGGTTAATCATTTTCCACTTAAATAGATGACCACAGCTGACAACCTTTGAAATCATTGTGGAACACAAAGATATTGCTTAATTTCCTATTTTTCTACGAGATTTTGCCAATCTGGTCGGGGAAAATAATTAAAATACCATATGCTAGATAGAGAATGGACTTCCATATTGGCCCTAAATATGCAACAACAAATACAGGGTTCGAAATTAGCAGTAGCAAGTAGCAAATTTGCTACTTTAAATGGGAACTTGTTACTTGCCAAAAACAGTCAGCAGCAAACCCTTACTTGCTACATGAAAAAAAGGGCCAAGTTTTGTTTTCTCTTGATATTTCTGTTCCTTTCTGTGTGTAATCAAGTTGAATTATACACTCTTTTATCAATTTGTTTTAACAAAAAGAAACAAAATGTCAAGGTGATTGGTTTACACATAACAATACACCAGACAATAAGAAGTCCATAAATCGTTTAGTTGATGTGTGTTAATTAATTATCGATATAAAACAAGTAATCTATGGTCATTAGATAAATTAAATTAAATTAAAGGTAAAAGCTTGCTTATGTAATTGTTTATCTTGCTAATGCTACCTGAAAGATGAATTTGCTACCTACTTTCAAAGCAGGTAGCAAGTACTTGCTACAAGCCAAAAAAGTTAATTTCGAACCCTGAAATGAGACCAGTAAAACTAGAACTATCACTGAAGATGATAAATACCCCCTAAACAGCACCTTGACCTACACCATAACTTAATAAGTAAAAGGGCCATATATAACTCTGTAAAATAACATGCAATTGTAACCCCTTTAGGATTGCACATCTCCTCTTGGTATAGAAGCTTTATGTAAAATGTTATTGAATTCCACCAAGTGGTTTGTAAGAAATAGGCCGGAAAAAATATGGCTTACTTAATAAGTAAAAAGGCCATAACTCTGTGAAATAACATGCAATTGTAACCCCTTTAGGATATGCACATCTCCTTTTGGTATAGAAGCTTCATGTAAAATATATCCTATATACCCCCTCTTCTTCCATTCCATCCTACAGAAAACATTTGATGAATCTTCAGCAGGCAACTTCTTTCAATTCAACTCTATAATAAAATATTTGTAAAAAGATGCCAAGCAAAGTTCTGCATACCGTAATATTCCTCACTGAGGTATATATCGTTGATCAGTTTCGGGAAGTGGTAGAGTAATCTTTTTGCAAGGTTGGCATGGATGGCCGAGGAGTTCAGGAGACACAAATGTAAAATGGTCTCGCCAACGGTGCCGCATTCCTCCACTTTCCAGCAAAGTTCACGATATTTTCGGTCTGAAAGGAGATAAATCAAAAGTTTAATTTAAATAAATAAATTAGTTACGAGCAATTATATCTTCCTTTGTCACGATGTTTTCAAAGGTTGTCTTCAAGTTGGAAAGTGCGTCAAGTATAGGCAAGTATTGATAGGCTCTCAATTACTATTAAAATACATAACATTTATCTAACAGAACCAGTTAAGTGATAATGTTATATTAGTTTTTCCTTGAATGCCAAACAAAAATACTTCCTTCCAATTTACCATTTTCATTTTTTTTTTATTCTGACGAAATGGTTGTTTGTTTGGAGTTTTACGCCGCATTCGACAATTATTCATTTATATTACGGCATTTTCTGAAAAAGTTGTCAGTACTGGTTAATTTATACTAACACCAGCCAGTCAGTCAAAATGTTAATTCCAACAAGCCTGAGCACCAATGAGGGCAGCCATTTCTACCAATTTTAAAGTCTTTGGTATGACCAGGCCTGGGACTGAACCCGCAACCTCCCCCACTTGAGGTGGCTGCTCTAAAACTATATATACACCACCGAGGAGGTCTTGACAAAAAGGACAAAGAATCCCTGTAAGGGGTATAAAACACATTTCCAGGTCAGAGACCGAGTCTGGAATCCCTTTAGGTCTACATGATGAAAACCTTCGGCCATCACATTATTGACAAATTAAGATGTTGGCAGAGTAATCATGCAGGCCTATTAAATGTTATTGATTTGCATTGGAACTTAACCTTTTCCCGCTTGCAGACTATTCACATAGAACAATTTCTCCTTAGGCCACAATGTTTTCAAGTCTATCTCAGCTTAGATGTTTTCAAAGCGGTCTTTTGCCAATTTGTTGCATGTGGGACAGGGTTTAACAACTTGAAATAGCTTCAGATATAAAACTTTAAATCAATGTGTTGACAAATATCAGACTGAAAAACATTTTTTTTAACATGAGGACTTTTACTATTATTAACCCTTTCCCTCATATAGACGCTTTCTGACGACTCTGCAGCAGACGGTTTTTTGAAAACATAGTGACAAAAGAAGAAATTGCACAAAACGTGCAATTTCCCCTTTTGCCACAATGTTTTCCACTTTTTGTCATAGGTTATCCATTCAATTATGGAGATTTTCTATGTTTTGACAAAATAAGTTCAAAGTCGTCTGCTGCAGAATTGTTGTATGAGGGAAAGGGTTAACAGTACTTCAGTATAAATGAAAGTACAATAATGGAGTTGAGTTGTAAACATTGTGGCAAAAAAGAAATTGATCATAAACGAGTGTTTTTTTCTTTTGCCACAATGTTTTCAAAACTTGCCTGAAGCAAAATAATTCAGCAAATAGGAAAGGATTCAACTGTTAACCCTTTCCCTCATACAACAATTTTGTCAAAAAATAGAAAATATCTATGATTAAATGGATAACCTATGACTAAAGGTGAAAAACATTGTGGCAAAAGGAGAAATTGCTTGTTTTGAGCAATTTCTTCTTTTATCACGATAATGTTTTCAAAAAGCTGTCTGCTGCAGAGGCGTCAGGAAGCGTCTATATGAGGGAAAGGGTTAAATAGATTATTCAAGTGGCTAAAATAAATTATTGGCAACCAACAAGGTTAAGTGGAAATTCATTCATTAAATAGGCTTCTGATAAAAAGTACAAACATGTTTATTGACCAAAAGCTTAACCCTTTCCCTCATACGGCAATTCTGCAGCAGATGGATAACTGGATCAAAAAGCTGTCTGCTGCAGAGGCGTATGAAAGCGTCTATAGGAGGGAAAGGGTTAAGGAACATAAACATGGTAACATACAGGTTCCATTATAATCACGGTTTAACCCTTTCCCTCATATGACAATTCTGCAGCAGACGACTTTGAACATATTTTGTAAACAAGAGCACAGACGCTCGACTGATAGAAAACAAAAAAAAACAAGATGTGTTTGTGAAACACTGATGCCCCCCAATGGCAACATCTAGGTCAAAGGTCAAGGTCGCAAGGTATACACATGTGAAATATGGTAGCCTTACCTGTTATTGTTCAAAAGTAGTGGGGAAGGTTAAAAAAAAAATTGAGAATGGCAACATCTAGGTCAAAGGTCAAGGTCGCAAGGTCAAAAATGTTGGTACTGACAGAAAGGTCATGTCACAAGGAATACACATGTGAAATATGATAGCCGTATCTGTTATAGTTCAAAACTAATGGCCAAGGTTAAAGTTTTTTTCGAGAATGGCAACATCTAGGTCAAAGGTCAAGGTCGCAAGGTCAAAATTGTTGGTACTGACAGAAAGGTAATGTCACAAGGAATACACATGTGAAATATGGTAGCCGTACCTGTTATGGTTCAAAAGAAGTGATCAAGGTTAAAGTTTTTTTCGAGAATGGCAACATCTAGGTCAAAGGTCAAGGTCGCAAGGTCAAAAATGTTGGTACTGACAGAAAGGTCATGTCACAAGGAATACACATGTGAAATATGGTAGCCGTACCTGTTATGGTTCAAAAGTAATGGCCAAGGTTAAAGTTTTTTTTGAGAATGGCAACATCTAGGTCAAAGGTCAAGGTCGCACGGTCAAACATTTTGGTACTGACAGAAAGGTAATGTCACAAGGCATACACATGTGAAATATGGTAGCCGTACCTGTTATGGTTCAAAAGAAGTGGTCAAGGTTAAAGTTTTTTTCGTGCAGACAGGCCAAAAACTACATCTAGGTCAAAGGTCAAGGTCGTCAGGTCAAAAATGTTGGTACTGACAGAAAGGTCATGTCACAAGGAATACACATGTGAAATATGGTAGCCGTACCTGTTATGGTTCAAAAGTAATGGCCAAGGTTAAAGTTTTTTTTGTGCAGACAGACAGACCAACAGACCAACAGACAGACCAAAAACTATATGCCCCCCGAATCGGAGATTCCGTGGGGGCATAAAAAGCTGAGCTAAACAAAAAAACCTTAACCGGACGACCACGCCGCCGCCAGGACAGGATCATGACAATAGCTCTCGTTGAGCTAAAAAATGTAAAATCTCTATAATTGAATGGATAACCTATGACCAAAAGTGGAAAACATTGTGGCAAAAGGCGAAATTGCTCGTTTTGAGCAATTTCTTCTTTTTTCACTATGTTTTCAAAAAGCTGTCTACTACAAAGGCGTCACAAAGCGTCTATATGAGGGAAAGGGTTAACACTGTTCATGATTTCACCCATTTATTACAACCCTTTCCATTTGCAGCATACAACAGTACTGCAGCATACGTTTTTGAAAACATCTTGGGGGAAAATGTCAAAACAAGCAATTTCTTCTTTTGCCACAATGTTTACCACTTTTAGTCAATAGGTTATCCATTCAATTATAGAGATTTTCTATGTTTTGACAAAATATGTTCAAAGTTGTATGAGGGAAAGGGTTAAGACTGTGAGGAATCACAGGACGATCAGATCTGGATATACACTGATCACTTATGCATGGGGGTTGGTTTTCCTGAAGCACCTGACTCAACTGAGGAATGCTTTGAATTAAAGAATAGCCTACAAATATTTGGAGCAAGATAATTGTCTGGTGAAAATTCCATCAACAAAATCAATATTTAATCAATATTCCATCAGAATCGTTTATTTTCGTCACCACCAAACACTTGACAGATTCTGCTTCCTGTATGAAACCCTACCCTTAAATCTGTATTGCTAAGGATACAGTTCACTCATGTGAACAAATATTGCTCAACCCATAAACATGTAATATTATTTTTTTTGTTTTATTGAAAATTTATGTTTGCCAATTAGAGTTAATTAAATAAGAGCTGCAGCATAACAAAATGGTCCTGCAAACATTTACCTATTTGATAGTTTTGGATTCAGAGACCTAAATACTTCAGGCTTCCTTTGATTTAATAACTGACAGTACAGGTCCTGATCAGGCTGATAATGCAATAGACCAGCTGATCTGGATCTACACTAATGGAAAATCATGGAAGATCTAATTTTCTATGTCCAGGCTCACAGTTGTACAGTCAAACTTCTGTTTAGTGGTCACCTTTGTAAAACAGCCAATTTGTATTAACCCTTTCTCACATACTGAGGCATTTGCAGAAGAATTTTTATAAAACCTAATGATCAATTACTCCTTTTGCTGCAATGTTTTCAATTTTATAAAATAAATACATTTTTAATAGTAGAGATTGTCTTTCTTTTTGCTTAGATATTTTCATAGTCGTCTGCTGTATATTTGTTGTATATGGGAAAGGGGGATTATATAACCATCTTTTTTGAGAAGCTGAATTTGACAACTTCCCTGGTGACTACCTATAAGGGAAGTTTGACTGTACTGCATGTGAGGGATCCGGATTGATATTGGCACTTGCAGAGATTTAACCCTTTCCCTCATATAGACGCTTTCTGAAGCCTCTGCAGCAGATGGCTTTTTGAAAACATAGTGACAAAAGAAGAAATTGGACAAAACTCCGGTTCTCTTTGAGAAATTGTAAAAGGGTCCATTTGACCCTGTCAGAAAATAGTGAAGAGCCGTTCGTAATTGTGAATTGAGCCGTTAATCAGTACCACTTATATATATATATAGGGAAAAAAATCTCATGTATAAATTTACAACTTATGTGATTTAAAACAGTCCTTTGTCTTTTAAATGACACTTATGATTTGATCAATTGAATTGGTGTTATAAATAGCATTATATGGAATAACCCAAAAGAGCGTGAGCATCTACTATGTAAACACTTCGGGTTTACATAACTATTGATCTTTATTGTGAATTTTACAGTTTAAAGTTTTAAACTCGACAGGGTTTGATCAAATAATGAAATAAAATATTGACATGTCAACATATTTGTCCCAGAAAGGATTCTAACTGCCACTTGCCCGATCGGACAACTGCTGTTAAAAACAACTTGCCCGGACTCAACTTTTACTTGCCCCGGGCTATCGGACAACCGTTAATGTCGAGCCCTGGATTTCAGCTTTGCTCCGTTCATGATTTATAAGTCATTTTTTAACTTACTGTATCGTCCATGAATAAATTATAGTTACTCATAAATTATGAATTATCCATATATAAGCGAATGTTTTCCCCCTTTATTATTACACAATTTCAACTGAAATGGTGAATAAAAATTATCTCAGTCAAAAATGTAGTCAACATGAATAAGTAAGCATTCATTATAATATTTGTATTAGTAGGCCTGAATCTTTCTAAAGAATAAATAACAAGATTTTTCTCGAAATTCATTTATTTAACTGTCAAAGAAATATAAATACAAATGGGACAAATAAGACTTTGCTTATATTTTTATATAATAGTCCTCATTATTTTATCATCCAAGTTAACTGATGTATTCCAATTAGGTAATCAGGGTCGTCAGATGCTTGTTCTGAGCGTGTGTAGGACAAGGATTATGATCAGCGAAACTTGCACCTACGCGCGATAGAATGCGGGATTTTGCGGTAAGTTGAATCTCTGCATTCATAGAGTTCGGGTGAACTCGCCGTAATAGTACTATAGAGTAACCATTCGGATAACTCGCCGAAATAAGGATTATATAGTACTATATAATCTATATCGATATGAAGGTGTTAGTGTTAAAAAAAGGTGTTAATAGACCAATTTGATTGAAAGATAACAACAAATTCAATTAGTTTTAAAATATAATGATTTTAATCTTATATTTAATTTGTATTTATAATTTAATCATTTTAATCTTATTCCTTTTATTGAAAATTTATGCTTCAATATTTTTTTTTTATTTTTCATTAACCGAATGAAATTATTATATAAAATGTATGCTCTTTTTTCCAATGTTTTCAATCCTTTTCCCTATTAAAATGAAGAAATGTATTCTATATATATATATATATATATTATTGACACTTGTTTTGCATCATTATGTACACCTATAAACACACATATGTCTAATCATACACATATTTTCTCAACAGTCCTAGTCGTGGATTCTGTCTGTACTGCCGATAGTTTCCACAGTCCGAAAATCATGCCGCACATCCTTAACAACTGGTAACAGCATATTGCATGCATTCGTTCACTAACCCTGCTGGAACAACTAATACACATATACACATTCATTTCAAGTATTTTCTGAGAAATAATTTTATCTTGAGAAACTTTTTGTATATATGGGCAATGAATACAAAGGTGAAACAAACAGAGGGTTTAACAAAAGACAAACATCAATTCTTAATTTCACATGTATTTTTAATTAGCAATTAACATGATGTATGATTAAGCTGCCAACTGTCCATTAATTTTTAAATAAAATATTTCTTTAATAATTAACCCCAGACTACACACTTAGAAGTATGCCGACAATCATCCACAAAACACGCGGCACATAACACAATTAAATGACGAATAGATTTCAATATAATACAATAATTATAAGTATTTATTAAAAACAAACATCTTATCGTTAAATTTAAGTTTTTAACATATTTAACTTCAAAGTTACTATAATCGATAATTATCCTTTAAGGATATAATATTAAGTATTATAGTACTATAACAATCCTTATTTCGGCGAGATATCAGAATGGTTACTCTAAAGTACTATTACGGCAAGTTCTCCAGCACACCATTCATATGGCTCTGGCTGGGGCACTCAAAGCAAAAGCACAAATGAGACAATTCCTTGGAGCACCTACAACAAGATCTATGCTAGAATATAAACCTATCAGGCTTGCAGACACATTTCGACGCATTTGCAGCAGATGACTTTTGAAAACATTTTGGTAAAACAAAACAATTCTCAATAAGTATTTTCCCCTTTTACCACAATGTTTTCAACTTTATCAAATAATTTCTCTTTCATTTGTATAGATTATCAATATTTTAGTGAACATGCTTTCAAATTCATCTGAAGCAGATTTGTTGTAAGAGGGTAAAGAATTATCTAGAGCTGTGGTACCTGGTTTGTCATGCATGAAGTTTCCCTCAACATCCGTCAAGTTCATGTCAAGCTTGGCAAGCTCGGCGGCCTGTTCCTGTTTTCCTTTACCCATCTTTAGTTGGCTCCTCTGACGCTCTCTGTTGCGCGACATTACAAGATCTACGATCGGTACTTTCTTCCCTTCACCGCCATTGTAAAGAAATTTTGGAACCTCTGCCAGAATCATCTCGTCCAGCTCTCGGTAGTTTTTGGTCCATCCAGCTCGTTTCATACAGTCTATTAATTCTCCGTTTCCTTTCAAATCAGCAAGTTGATACAGTTTCTTGCTGCAACTGTCCGCCTGGTTCTTCACCCCTGAGGCGACAACCGCCGCGTTACCCATCTTTTTCTACTTTAATCTCTAATTGCGCTATTAATTCATTTTAATTTTGAAGAACAGTAATTATAAGCCCCATCTCCAATGTAAACAACATCCATTTAATTAGATTCTATTACGCATGCGTATCAGTGAACTTCCGTTGGATATCGAGACGGGTTTTCTGATTACTCTCAAATTTCGTCAATCGGTCGTGAGTGCTGAAGAATTGTCGTGAACCAGTCAAGGTGTATTCATACTTTGATCTTGCCGACCTACAGGTGTCACTGGTCATGGTTGAGTGAGCAAGGTAGACATCCTTAGCAACTGTCAGTAGCGGCTATAACGACACACTTTAACATAATAGATATCGAGCAAACAATACGACGCGTTCAATAGTGTGTATAACAGGATCATTGAGAACGGAGGGAGAAAAATTAGCCTCCGAACGACTTGGATGATATTATCGAAAAAGTGACATTTGATTAACAAAAGGAAAATTATGACGACTATAGCTTTTGGTGGGGGTCCTACTCTCCAACAGAGGAGGGGCTTCACGGCCCTGAGGGACGGGACCCACGTCCCAGGGTAAGTGTATGCTGAAATAGTTTTTAAAAATATAAACTGTACAATATACGGGGTTAGGATGGGTGTTATAATGTTGATTGAAATTCAACCCTTTCCCACATACAAGATATCTGCAGCAGAAGACTTTGAATACATAACAGAAAATGTTTTGGAAACTCCCTTTAAATGATAGTACATCATTGAATACAGTTGAAAAACATATTGTCAAATGTTGAAATTGGTTGTTTTGAGCAATTTCTTCTTCTGTCGCAATGTTTTCAAAAGCTGTCTGCTGCAGTAATTTAAGAAAGCGTCTATATGAGGGAAAGGTTTATTTTGTTTTAGTTACATCTGCTCTTTTTTTTTCTTTTTTTTAGAAGAGGTCCATTGAAACATTGACTAATATGACAACATTTTAATTATATTTTGATTTTTTACATAAATTATTCTGATTAAAGACTAATAACCTATTTACATCACACATTATTTGTACCATACATGCTACAAACATACATACATACATGTTATTAGCATTTCTAATTGAAATATGGCAACGACAGAAAAATCAATAGATAAGTGACTTTCATTTATAGGGTTTCCATAATTTGACTGTTAATTGTATCTGGGACCCCAAATACATATAAGTAGTTCCAGATTGTATACATAGATGATAGTAAGAAAGGATTAAAATACACAAAAGTATTATCCTTTCCCCGATACAAATGTAATAGAATAAGACACCATTGAAACAGACACCTGTTTGAAAAGCATTGTGCGAAAAGGAGAAAACGGCCTGTTTTCAGGAATTTACACAGTGTTTTTGAGGTATCAGACTGTAAATCTAATTTTTCCTCATGTTACATACATTTTCTCCTTCAGATATTTTCGAAATAGAGGACTAAATATCATATCAAGAAATCAGTTCAGAAAATATTAAACATTTCTGGCAAATGAAATGTGAGACAATTAATATAGCAAGATTTAAAATAATGTATCTCTTTTTCACAATGTTTACAAACTGTATCATTCTTGTGTGAAAAGTTAGCTGTACCATGGAAAAGTTGTCAGAAAGAACTAGACCAGAAAGCTATAACTGTTTCCCACATACAAGAAATATGCAGCAGAAAACTTTGAAAACATTTTGAGCTATTTCCATTCATACACTACAATAATGATTTCAACTCTATAAAAGTACTAAACTATTATTTACGGAGATTTTCAAAAATTATTGCCATGATGTTTTCAAAGTTGTCTGGCCGAGCCCCGGTATCTCATTCGGTAGCAGCGCGGGCTGTCATGCCAGGGGTTGTGAGTTTGAATCCCAGCTTGGCCAACATTCTTTCCAACGTTTGACAAAAGTCTATGTGGAAAAGTAGTCGGTTGCTTGGAAATTATGTTGTGTGGTGTATGGTGTGGGAAAACCTGGAAACGCATGAGTAGGTGAACCGGTCGCCGTGATATGACTGAATTTTTTTTGAAAACGGCGTTAAACCCCAATCAATCAATCAAAGTCGTCTGCTGCAGATTTGTCGTATGTGGGAAAGTGATAACAGGGAAATGGTATATCCACTTATGAAAAGTTAATTTAAATGTGACTTTACCAAGGATAATACCACAGGATTTAACTACAGTCTGAGTGGATTAAAATCTTAACATAATCCTTTTCTTCTTGGCTATTGTATATTTCCTTGTTCCTAACTTGGCATTTACTGTTAACCCTTTCCCTCATACGACAATTCTGCAGCAGATGACTTTGAACATATTTTGTCAAAACATAGAAAAATCTCTATAATTGAATGGATAACCTATGACTATAAGTGGAAAACATTGTGGCAAAAGGAGAAATTGCTTGTTTTGAACAATTTCTTCTTTTGTCACTATGTTATCAAAAAGCTGTCTGCTGCAGAGGCATCAGAAAGCGTCTATATGAGGGACAGGGTTAAACTGATATGAAAGTATGATACATACAGCCGCCTTCTGACGCCTCTTACAGCAGACAACTTTTGAAAACATTGTGGCAAAATCAGAAATTGCTCATAATGTTTTAAACTTTATTCAATAATTATACTTTCATTTATATAGATTGTTCATAGTTTTGCCAAGCTGCTTTCAAAGTGTTATTGTGATAAGCCGAGCCCCGGTAGCTCAGTCGGTAGCAATGCGGGCTGTCAATTCAGGGGTTGTGAGTTCGAATCCCGGCTCGGCCAACTTTCTTTCCGACGTTTGACAAAAGTCAATCAACATGCGTCAATCTTCTTCCACCAATGGGCTAAGTCTATGTGGAAAAAGCAGCCAGTTGCTTGGGAAGATTGTTGTGTGGAGTACTGGTATGAGAAAACTAGGAAATACATGAGTAGGTGAACTGGCCGCCGTGATATAACTGAGAAATTGTTAAAAACGGCGTTAAACCCCAATCAATCAATCAACCAAGGGATCATGAATATCTGTTTTGTCTCTGTGATACAACCGTAATACTGAAGAAAATGGCTTTAAACCATTCGTCTTCCACCAATTTGCTAAGTCTATGTGGAAAAGTAGCCAGTTGCTTGGGAAGATTGTTGTGTGGAGAACTGGTGTGAAAAAAACAGGAAATGCATGAGTAGGTGAAATGGCTGCCGTGATATGACTGAGAAATTGTTAAAATGGCATTAAACCCCAAACAATCAATCAATCAATCAGCTCTATTCATTAAATGAAATATCTAAAAACAAAGCTATTATTGCTGTAAAAAAGTTAAAAACATTGTGACAAAGGGGGAAAATGCTCATCATGAACAATTTCTCCTTTTTTTGAAACCATAGATGGAAATCAAGAAATATTTGTTTAAGTAAAGAAACTTTTCAAAGTATTTTTAACATCACATCAGGTTACATATAAATGTTTAAGATTTTGTTCATATGTAATTTTCATAATTTATTTTTATTTCTTTCAGCTACCGCGGTTACTGCCCTCAAATTAAATACAAAGTTGGTAAAACATATGGAACAGACACACATGAACTTGCCAGAGTAAGTCATCAATGTGCTTATTTTATACTGTATTGTGTTCTTGTTAACCCTTTTGCTCATATAGAAGCTTTCTGAGGCTTTTGCAAACATAGTGACAAAAGGAGAAATTGCCCATGATGAGCAATTTCTCCTTTTTCAACAATGTTTTAGACGTTTAGTCATAGGTTATCCATTCAATTATAGAGATTTTTCCATTTTTTGACAAGTTATTCGAAGTCGTCTGCTGCAGATTTGTTGTACATGGGAAAGGGTTAACCCTTTCCCTCATATAGATGCTTTCTGACGCCTCTGCAGCAGACGGCTTTTTGAAAACATAGTGACAAAAAAAGAAATTGCACAAAACATGCAATTGGAGATCTTCTATGTTTTGACAAAATATGTTCAAAGTCGTCTGCTGCAGAATTGTCTTATGTGGGAAAGGGTTAAGAGTGGGGGAGGTTGTGGTTTCGATCCCCAGCTGGGTCACACCAAAGACTTTGATTAGAGATGGTAGTAATTGTGTTCTCTTCTTGGCGCTCAGAATTGTGGGTTGAGCATCAGGAGTACTGGTAACATAACCAGAAATGCTGAGATATAACTGGAAAAACAGTTGAAAGCTGCATAAAATACCATACAAAGAAACAAAAGTCCTCATTTTAATTATCATTATGTTTCTTCTCCTTAACCCTTTCCCTCATAAAACAAATCTGCGGCAGACTTTGCAAACATACCGGAATTTGTTTGGAAACTCCGTTTAAATGAAAGTACAATAATTGAATAGAGTTGAAAACATGGTGACAAAAGGAAAAATTGCTCATTTTGAGGAATTTCTTCTTTTTCTCGCAATGTTTTCAAAAGCCTTCCACTGCAGAGGCATCAGATACATCTATATGAGGGAAAGGGTTAATTAACTCTGTATCTGGGGCTATTGGGCTTGTAATTTATGAAAATTTACATTTTTGAATTATATACAGTGGCCGTTTCTTGTCTATTGCTTGACAAAATTAACCATATCCTGACCTTTATGAAAAGATGTATAGTTTTATCACACAAAATGTGTTTTTTCAAATGTGTCATTTGAACAATGGTGCACAAGTTAAGAATCATCCAAATTCAGTGGTATACTCATCCTATTTGTTCATCATGATGAGGAATTTCTCCTTTTGCCACAATGTTTTCAACTCTTTCTAGTAATCATACTTCCATTCATAGAGACATTTCCTATTTGTTTTGCCCAGACTCTGCTGCAGATTTGTTGTATGACGGAAAACATGAAATATCTGGTTAAAGTGGGATTATGAAAAAAATATTTATATATTTGAGCAAGTTTTCTTTATCCCACAATATTTTCAAATGTTGCTATTCCAAAGCCTGGTATAAACATGTATAACAGAAACGGTTTCAAAATATATTTAGGCTAAAAATACCAACAGTGATATTAATTTCAACAAACCAAATAATACCAATTGAAATACACATCATAAGTTTTGTGTTCAATTTCAGGTGTATAATTTGTTTATTTATCTCTATTTACTGAATGGGATTATTTTATTGATACTTGTTTTTATATTCAAGTGACATAAAGAGTTCTTTTAAATCTCGTGTCAAATTATCAGACTTACTTTCAATGAAACAGAAAATTGTATGCCAATACTTTATATAACATCTTAAACCGCTATATATAAATGGAATCATCAAAAAAAGGACCCTTGTTAAATCCTTCGTTATTTGACGATACATTTTAGCGCTTTTGACACCATGTTTTTTTCATGTTATTCAGTAATCATTTCACTTATAGAGAATTTCAGTATTTTTGCTTAGATGTTTTCGCCAAGCCCCGGTAGCTCAGTTGGTAGCGACGCGGGCTGTCAATCCAGGGGTTGTGAGTTCGAATCACAGCTCGGCCAACATTCTTTCCAACGTTTGACAAAAGTCACTATGACCTGTGTTTGTCTTTCACCAATGGGCTGTTTAACAGCCTATGTGGAAAAGTAGCCAGTTGCTTGGAAAGTATGTTGAACTGGTCGCCGTGATATGACTGAAAAATGATTAGAAACGGCGTTAAACCCCAATCAATCAATCAATCTTAGATGTTTTCAAAGTCATCTGCTGCAGACTTGTTGAACATGGAAAAGGGATAAACAAATTTGATAGGTCTAAATTCTGCTTGGGATTTTGAAAATATTGTGATAAAATTAAAATTTGCCCAAGAGAGACAAAATTAAAAGACAATTCATATCATCTTTTCTTATTATATTGAATAGACTTTTCGTCTAAATAAAAAAGAGAAATGTAACTATGATTTCAAACTCTTGTCTTCAAATGTGTTTTACACTTTCCCTCATACAACACATCTGTTGCAGTTCATCTGTTGCAGTTGACATTGAAAACATCTCATGAAAAATATGTAAAATTTCTAGATGAATTATCAGAGCATTTAATTTTGTGGCAAATTGAGAAAGTCTTCTTTTGCAATAATGTTTTCAAAAGTCGTCTGCTGAAGATGCCTTAAAATGCGTCCATATGTCCATACAACAATTCTGCAGCAGATGACTTTGAACTTATTTTGTCAAAAAATAGAAAATCTCTTTAATTGAATGGATAACAGCTACGACTAAAAATGTAAAAAAACATTTTGGCAATTTCTTCTTTTGTCACTATGTTTTCAAAAAGTCGTCTGCTGAAGATGCACAAAAAATGCGTCCATATTAGGGAAAGGGTTTAAGTGCAAGAATCTGAAGTCTATATATAACAGATAATGGAAAAGGCGTGTTAAACTAATATGATATTTGATTGAACAGATTAAAATACACACAAACTGTCTTGCTTAACCCTTTCCCACATACAACAAATCTGCAGCAGATGACTTGAAAACATAGTGACAAAAACCTGAAAAATCTCCATTATTGTTGACAGCTTAATTGTTAAATAAAGTTGAAAACATTGTGGCCAAAGGAGACATTGCTCATCATGAGCAACGTCACCTTAGGCCACACTGTTTTCAAAAGTCTGCTGCTTTTTCGTCAAAATGCGTCTGCAGGTGGAAAACGGTTTGAAAGAGTCGTAGATTGACTGTCCAAATCAGGAACAGACAAACAAGCTAAAGGCACTAAGCCCCATTGTGTTTTTATTAATATAACAATTACCTTTATAATTATATTAGTATTTCTTTTAACCCTTTCCCTCATACGACAATTCTGCAGCAGATGACTTTGAACATATTTTGTCATTAAAGAGAAAATGACTAAAATTAGAAAACATTGTGTCAAAAGGAGAAATTGCTCGTTTTGAGCAATTTCTTCTTATGACACTATGTTTTCGAAAAGCTGTCTGCCTCAGAGGCGTCAGAAAGCGTCTATATGAGGGAAAGGGTTAAATGAAGTTACTGTAATTAAACAATAAAACAGATAGAAGCTATAGGTATATATAGGTTGGGGTAGAGTAAAATTCTAAAGGACTTATTCTCATGCCGAGTTCTATTTGATCAAGGAGCTTTCGATCACTATTATATTTCAATACACAGAGCTGTAGAACCTTTATGCTAATATTGACTTTTATATATATACGGTTTTTGAATAGGCCGGGAAGAACAATTTTCTACTTTCATTATGAATTTTGAATGGGTGTGTGTGATATTTTTTATCCTTTCGAAACAAAACAAATCTGCAGCTGTCGACTCAGCAAAAACATTGTAAACCTCTGTAAATAAAAGTATAACAATTTAATAGAATTAAAAACATTGTGGCAAAAGGAGAAATTGCTCATAATGAGCAATTTCTCCTTTTGTCACACTGTTTTAGAAGTTTTAGCTGCAAAGGAGTCAGATAGGGTTAACTCATTACCTTTTTTGATAGGTTTTAGCTGACATGAGAATGAAATGTGGGGTGAGATAGTGTGATCCCTCACCATCCATTTTCATCTGTCTGTTTACATTTTCGTACAAACAACTTTTCCTCCAAAACCACTTGGTCAATTTTGATGAAGATGTTCCTTGGGTAGTGCCCTTTCATAATTGTTCAAACAAATTAATTCCATGCAGTACTCTGGTTGCCATAGATCTTAGATATTTGGTGTGTAGCATTGTTTAATGGTTCCTTAACAAGATTGTTCACATTCTGTCCCTGAGGTCAAAATTAGCCCCGCCCCTGTTTAACATAGATTACCTGTTTTACTTAGAGATTTATTGTGAAAATCTTTGAAAATCTTCTTGTCTGAAACAGTAAAACATAAAGCTTAGATATTTGGTGTGTAGCATTTTCGAGTGGTCCTCTACCAAGTTTATTTAAATTATGCCCTCAGGATCATAATTTGCTCCCTAAGGTCACCTGTTTTACAAAGAGCTTCTGGTATTAACCAAAAGCTCTCCATTTCTCACTCCAATCCTAATTGACCTCTTTGTGTTACAGTACTGTAAAACTGGGCAACTCATTCATTCTGGAACAAAAATGGCAGGTATAAAACTTTCCATCGGGTATCGTTTTAGGGCCCTGTAGGCCCTCTTGTTTAGATATTCTCAGTGGGAATAAATAAGAAAATGAATGAAAACATAGAAAGGAAAGAAATAAAAGTAGTGCTCCTCGTTTCCATGATATAACTGACTTTTCTACTGTGTAACCTCTCCACACAAGGATAAGGACAAGAGAAAGTTGATGCAACGCTTCAATGGCGCCGGAAATCCATACTGCAGTTATGAATAACACAGTTTAAGCTTAGAAACAGTTCATATTTTAGATATATACATGGATAAACATTATAAAATGCATTCTTCACTAATCAAGACATCTCTTTGAACATGAAAATAACATTCAGTAAGTTAAAATTGCTATTAAAAGGAGAAATCAAAGTGATTTTTATCTCGATATTGACACATAACAGTCTGCTGCAAGTCTACTAGGGACTGTTTTTTCTTCGTAAATAAAACAAAACAACATAAATGCGAGTCAAAATAAAGAAATTGCAAATACTTAAAACAATCGGAATATATATTTCATTTTAGATGTGTCATAACTTAGTGTTTTTAAACAAATGCAATTGTAATATGTTCAAGACATTTAAATTTGTATTTTTCTAATAATAACTCATCCTCCGATGTCATTTCCGAAAACCTATTAAAAATATAAGTCGCGGGCTCCTGCCCGGCAACTAATAATCAGATTGGTCAATTGTATGGTCATTGTCACACATGTAATACTGATCAAAATTACAGACCGCAGAATTGCAATTAGGATTTTGGTATTTATAAGGTGACTATTAATTTTGTACAGCATGTTTTGACTGGAAAATAAGTTGTAGACGCCTTCTTATGCATCTGCAGGAGACGACTTTTTGAAAATATTGTGGCACAATAAGAAATTCATTTCATTAACGCTTTCCCACATACAACAAGTCTGCAGCAGATGTCTTTAAAAAACATTTTCGCAAAACAATATAATATCTCTATAAATGTAGGTATAATTACTAAACAAAGTTGAAAACAATTTGTGGCAATCTTCTTTTGTGACAGTTTTGTCACAACGTTTTTAAAAGTCGTCTGCTGCAGAGACATCAGAAAGGGTTAATTATACTTTCAATTAAATAGATTTCCATAACTTTGCTTAGATGTCTTCAATCTCCTTGGCTGCAGATCTTTATCTTGTCATTCCTAAAAATGGCTATTAACACTTTCAAACACATAGATGTAGCCAATGTCAATTTAGAAAAATTAAGGCATACGTATGTGGAAAAGGGTTAACCCTTTCCCTCATATAGACCTTTTTGACGCCTCTGCAGCAGACGGCTATTTGAAAACATAGTGACAAAAGAAGAAATTGCACAAAACATGCAATTTCTCCTTTTGCCACAATGTTTTCCACTTTTAGTCATAGGTTATCCATTTAATTATAGAGATTTTCTTCTTTTTGACAAAATGTGTTCAAAGTCGTCTGCTGCAGAATTGTCGTATGAGGGAAAGGGTTAAAAGAAATTAAGGCATACATACATGTATGTGGAAAAGGGTTTATCAAATAAGAAACGAAAAAGTGAAAGGTACATGTACAATGTTATTAATTGGACTTGAAAACCCTTTTACATGAAGGTGACTTCTTTAAAAAAAATTAATATAATAAATAAGCTGTTTTTGCATTTAACATGTATTTTGCTGCATTTTGGAATTAGTAAAAAGGCAACACTAATTGACAGATTATAAACATTTTGAAAGGGAATAACTATAATGTGCAGTTCTTGTTTTACCAACAGTGTTTTGTTAAATTGAATAACAAAGTCTATCCCTTTCTCTCACATAGACGCTTTATGACGGCTCTGCAGCAGTCGACTTTTCAAACACTTTTGACAAAAATGAGAAATTGCTCCTTTTGAGCAATTTCTTCTTTTGTCACAGTGTTTTCAAAGGTTGTCTGCTGCAGAGGCGTCACAAAGTGTCTATATTTTTGAAAGGGTTAATGAGGAAAAGGGTTGAAAGAGTTATTTTTATATTTTCTTGATTCATAATGGAATCATTAAAAAAAAAAGATTGGCTGTAAACTTCACAAATCAATATTTATATTATACAAAGCATTGTGGTCTGATGACAATGGTATATTTTGGCAACCTGTGACGATAAAGATCAATTTGATACTTTGATACTCCAAACAAGCTGTATTGTGGTGTAATCTTTAACCCTTTCCCTCATAAAAACGCTTTCTGACGCCTCTGCAGCAGACAGCTTTTTGAAAACATAGTGACAAAAGAAAGAATTGCTCAAAACGAGCAATTTCTCCTTTTGCCACAATGTTTTCCACTTTTAGTCATAGGTTATCCATTCAATTAAAGAGATTTTCTATTTTTGTGACAAAATATGTTCAAAGTCGTCTGCTGCAGAATTGTCGTATGAGGGAAAGGGTTAAACCCTTACCACCAGTCAGCAAACGTGCAGCAGACAGCTTTCAACACAGCTAGGTAAAAATATGGACAATCTAGAGATGTTGCCATTATAGCTTAGTAACTAAATATATAGTTGAAGGCATTGCGGAAAACGGAGAAATTTCTTCTTTTCCCACAATGTTTTTGAATATTCTCTGTTGCAGATGTTTCAAAGCGCGTCAAAGGTGGGAAGGAGTTAAAACATATCTATTGTATTCTCTGTTTTACCCTTTCCCACATACAACAAATCTGCCGCGGACTACTTGGAAAACTTCTAGATAAAATCATGGCAATTAACTCTGTATGAAGGAAATTTTAATTATTGTAAAAAACTGAAAAACATTGTGGCAAAAGGAGAAATAGCTCATTATGAGCCATTTCTTCTTTTGATATAATGTTCTTAAAAGTCGTCTGCTGCAGATGGGTCAGAACACGTCAACTAGTGGGAAAGATTTAATCCTTTCCCACGTACAATAAATCTGTAGCAGACGACTTCGAAAACATATTGGCATAAACTTGAAAAATCTCCATAAATAAGGGTTTAATTATTAAATATAGAGTTGAAAGCATTGTGACAAAAGGAGAAATTGCTCATGATGAGCAATTTCTCCATTAGTCACAATGTTTTTAACAGCCGTCTGCTGCAGAGGCGTCAGAAAGCGTCTGTATGCGGGAAAGGGTTAAATTGAACTGTCACAGTTGAATGTCTGATAGGTCAGTGAACACTATACACAATTGTATTTCTATGTAAACTGACCTTGTGATGCATTCATCATGCGACAGTTCAAGTTACAGGGAACTGGTACCTGATATGAACTTTTTAGCTTGACTGTTCTCCGAAGAAAAAAATTTGGTTTATTGTGATACCCTTGGCATTGTCACAAAACTTTAACCTTTCCTCATAACTAAAAAACATTTCAACATTTTCAAATGAAACGTGGTACACAATGTTCCTAGGAACAATATGCATGTCTATTCCACGTAGTCACATATCTATGGCCTAAATAATGATTCAGAAATGCTCCTTTTTCGATTTAGAAAAAGCAGACGAGCGTTGGCATTCTCTCCTCGGCGCTCATGGTTAACATTCTGTATGCCTGGAAAACATTAAAACTTAAAACAGTCACAACTAGAAAATTGGAATAATAAGCGTGAAACAACTTAGCATTGGCCTAACTGCCTATAAATAAGCCATCTGCTTACAAGTAACTTGTAGAACTTCCCTTAATTTATAACAGGTTTACAAAGATGAAAATATTGAGGGGAAAGTAGGAATTGCTTGTCATGAATATGTTTTCTCTTCCCAAAAGGTGCTCAAAATATCTTTTTCTGCAGTATATCAGGGAGAGGCTTAATCTGGCGCCTCTGAAGCAGACGACTTTTAAAAACATTTAGGCAAAAGGATAAATTGCTCATAAAGAGCAATTTCTCCATTTGCCACATTGGTTTCAACTTTACTATAACTTTAAACTAAGTCACTAAGTCATCTGCTGTCAGTTTGTTGTATCTATGGATTGGATTAAAACAGTTAATTTCTGACTTTATCTGTAGCCTTTTCATTTGAGCTGTGCTGCAACCATGCAAAATGAACAAATTGAAACGACTTTCAGAAGTTTCTGAAGTGCCCCTTTAACCCTTTCCCCTCATATAGACGCTTTCTGATACCTCTGCAGCAGACGGCTTTTTGAAAACATAGTGACAAAAGTAGAAATTGCTCAAAATGAGCAATTCCTCCTTTTCCCACAATGTTTTCCACTTTTAGTCATAGGTTATCCATTCAATTGAAGAGATTTTCTAATTTTTGACAGAATATGTTTAAAGTCGTCTGCTGCAGAATTGTCGTATGAGGGAAAGGGTTAACTGTTGAGTGTTTGATGAACAGTGCAGATCCTGATCAAATGGCATGGATGTACACTTGGCACAAATATTTACATGTTTTCTAATCCACATGAATAAGTGTACTGGCAAGGTCATATTTATAACTGAAAAAGTTATAGAAAAATATACTGGAATAGGGAATTCTTGATAAGCCAAAATGAATGACCTCATATATATATATCATTGTCATCTAACAATCTATACAGAATCAGCCGAGCCCCGGTAGCTCAGTCTGTAGCAATGCGGGCTGTCAATCCAGGGGTTGTGACTTCGAATCCTGGCTCGGCCAACTTTCTTTCCGACGATTGACAAAAGTCAATGCGACATGCGATATTCGTCTTCCACCAATGGGCTAAGTCTATGTGGAAAAGCAGCCAGTTGCTTTGGAAGATTGTTGTGTGGAATACTGGTGTGAGAAAACCAGGAAATGCATGAGTAGGTGAACTGGCCGCTGTAATATAACTGAGAAATTGTTAAAAATGGCGTTAAACATCAATCAATCAATCACTATACAGAATCGGGGTCCAATTTCACCATCCTTACTTAGCGCTAAGTAATACTTAAATACTTACAATATTTGTTAATAACATTTTTATTAGGGAAACAAAGATGATGAAATAGGCCTTTAAGTTTTTAAGTATTACTTAACACTAAGTAACATTGGTGGATATAGACCCTGGTCACATAAGCATCATATATAAACACAGCTCCTTTAAAAAAAATGTAATGTCAATTACGAGAAATGAAAACAATTTTGGACTGTAATTTTCAATTAATTCTCCATTGAATGTTTGATACGATAATTCTTATCCCTTGTGGTTTTATTAGTCGCCGGGCAGAAGCCCGCGACTTCTATTTTTAATAGCTTTTCGGAAATCACATGGGAGGGCGGCTTATTATTAGAAAGAAACAAATCTAGATGATTTGAACATATTACAATTGTGGTTGTTTACGAACACTAATAAATGACACATCTAAAATGAAATAAATATTCCGATTTTTTAATGTTTGCAGTTTTTTTTATTTCACTCGCATTTAAGTTTTTTGTCTTATTTACGAAGACAAAAGTGGTCCCTTCAAGACGTGAACCAACACCCCCTAATGCAGACTCTTATGTGTCATCATTGAGGTCAATTTCGGATTCTCCTTTTAATAGCAATTTTAACTTACTAAATGTTGTTTTCATGTTCAAAGAGATGTCTTGATTTGTGTAGAATTCATTTAATAATGTTAATCCATGAATATCTAAAGTAGGAACTGTGTCTAAGCTAAATATAGACCCTATTCTGTTGTGTAGTTTCGTGACCTTTAACATCGATTTTCGCGCATGCGCATTTCGATATGAAAAAGCGAGTGATATTATTTTATTTTAGACAAGTACAAGACGAATGTTTGACGCAAAGCGTCAAAGAGAAGCCGAAATATTTCGTTGTACATGTAGAAATAAGAAAAAAAGAACATTTTTAAATCCACAAACAATAGAACAATTTAAACTGTAGACGGTAATGCTGATATATTTCTCCTTTTGAAGACTTTTGTTTTCTTCAAATTACCTCCCTTTTAAGCAATACCAGGATATTTACCTTGTGATTCGAATAAGATTGACAAACATTGAAATTATATGAATGAATACTTTTATTTAAATAAGTAACAACAGCAAAATCAAATTAAAGCCAGATAAATGTGTACACATTTCGTTAATTTGTTATAGATACCCTAATGTATAGATATGAATATAAACTTTATAAGCAAATGTTTTCATTTCAACGTTCGTAATGTTTGAATAGACTTAGGAAAGTCAAGAATACATAAATAAATCAATGCAGTCTTTTCCGGCGACATTGATGCCTTGCATCAACTTTCTCTTGTGTACCTGCTTATAACAAACTTGCACTCCATGCACTCATTTGTTATACACA
Organism: Serripes groenlandicus; assembly: GCA_031761405.1. Taxonomy (NCBI): domain Eukaryota; kingdom Metazoa; phylum Mollusca; class Bivalvia; order Cardiida; family Cardiidae; genus Serripes; species Serripes groenlandicus. The sequence continues at coordinate 665,244 of JASEVX010000002.1, forward strand.
CATAAAAAATCACTTGAGAGAGAACTCAACTCAATTGAAGATTCAATGGTAAATAAACTACATAAAAATCACTTGAGAGAGAACTCAACTCAATGGTAAATAAACTCTGAATTAACCCTTTGCCATAAACAGATGCTTTCTGAAGCCCCTGCAGTAGACAACTTTTGAAAACATTGTGACAAATGGGCGTCAGAAAGCGTCTATATGAGGGAAAGGGTTAAGATATTTTTTATATCTTCAAGGGTAATTGTTTTTAAAGTTAAAAGTCTGCTGCAGATTTGTTGTATGTGGGAAAGGGTTAAATTAAACCAATTTATATTATAGTGCACCAATAACATGGGGCTTCTTAATCCTTTCCCATATACATGAAGAATAAATCTGCAACAGACGACTTTAAAAACATTTAGTCAAAATTTTGGTTAACTCTCTATAATTATATGAAAGAACAATTATTGAATAAAATTGAAAAACAGTGTGGCTAAAGGAAAAACTCCTCATCATGAGCAATTTTTTCCTTTAGCCACAATGTTTTCAAAAAGTTGTCTGCTGCAGAGGTGCCATAAAGCGTCTGTATGTTGGTAAGGGTTAAGACGATAAAATAGCTACTATCAGCAGTACTTGAACATCTGAAGAGGTTGAGAGAAGTGCACTCAATTCAGTGTATTGCCCCTCAAATTCTGAATGAAATGCATTGTCTTTCAAAAAGGGGCTTTTTATATTACATCTTAATTGGAAAATCTTTGTATACATGGTGATTGATATAAGCCTTTTACATCTTAATTGAATGAATATTTGTATACAATTATAATTGAATAAAACATTGTATACACCATAATTGAATAAATATTTGTATACAATTATAATTGAATAAAACTTTTAATACACCATAATTGAATAAAAAATAACTACCGGTAGTTTTTTTTACATCATAACTGAATAAAAAAATTTACACATGATAATGGAATAAAACATTTTACTTTGTAATTGAAAAAATCAAAATCTTAGACTTTGAATACAAAATTGAAGCCTTTAAAATGCTTGCGTTATTGTTTGACTACCATTGTGCAGGAGACAACTTTGAAAGCCCTCTATACAGTTATAGGCAATATATCTATGCAGAGGCATCTGAAAGTGTTGGTGGGAAATGGTTAAAATTCACCTGTGAGCCAGGTCACAAGAGAAATCTTGTAAATGGCTGCTTAATCCTTCTCACATTCAGGCCCATTTTGATTTAGTTTCTGTAGATGACTTTTGAAGCCTAGAAATAGCTTATAATGAGCAAAGTCTTCTTTGCCACATTGTACGAATGGGATAGGGTTAACTTCAGATATTGCGTTAACCTTTCCCCCATACGACAATTCTGCAGCAGACGACTTTGAACATATTTTGTCAAAACATAGAAAATCTCCATAATTGAATGGATAACCTATGACAAAAAGTTTTGTGCAATTCTTCTTTTGTCACTATGTTTTCAAAAAGCCGTCTGCTGCAGAGGCGTCAGAAAGCGTCTATATGAGGGAAAGGGTTAAACCTATGTAGATTATCAAGTTAGATAACTCTATCCTGCATTTAACGCAAGTTATGGCCCTTTTTACTTAGAAATTCTAGTTAAAGTTTTGCATTCAACTACATTAAGACTCCATATCTTAGTAACTACTTGATGCATTGCATTGAAACTTTATACAACCCTTCCCAACCATCACATCTATGTAAATAATCAAGATAGATAACTCTATCCTGCATATTATGCACATTATCACCCTTTAAGAAATTCTGGTTAATGTTTTGCATGCAACTACATTAGAGTCAATATCTTGCCGAGCCCTGGTAGCTGAGTCGGTAGTGACCGGGTTGTCAATCCAGGGGTTGTGAGTTTGAATCCCAGCTCGGCCAACATTCTTTTCGACGCTTGACAAAAGTCACTGTGACCTGCGTCATTCGTCTTTCACCAATTGGCTGTTTAACAGTCGGGGATTTCAAAACCGGGCGTCCCGGGTTCGATCCCCAGTCGCAGCACTACGGTCATGGTGGAGTACCCTTGGGCAAGGCACATTTTCTAGTCGCCGTGATATAACTGAAATAATGTTGAAAGCGGCGTAAAACCCCAATAAATAAATAACTAATAAACCCTGGAATAATCTTACAGACAGCTTATGTTATGGTTACAATGGACAGAAAATATTTGAGGATTTGAGAAATAAATCAAGAGAACTAATTTTAATCATAAAAAACCCCGAAACACTTCAAGTAAGCCTAGCAGTGGTCCTTATTATTTACTTAACACTCTTTAAAAGTAGGCTCAGTATTATTTTGGTCTGCGCCACAGTGAAGGCAACCCTCCGTCATAATACGACCAGTGAAAAATAGTCCTCTGCTGCAGAATTGTCGTATGAGGGAAAGGGTTAACCAACTAGGCTATTGAGGCTGCTGTATCAACAACTCAGCATTTCGAGGGCTTGGCGTGAACCGGTTGTAACTAAAATCGGTCTTTTTTTACAATGTTAATCATTTCGCCATAAAGGCTTTATAAGCGTTAAATCATTTTTCTTGGTAAACAATGGAAATTTAGGTGCCATATAATATGCTCGTTCTGAGCAATGGCACCTAAATTTGCATTGTTTACAAAGGGGTCAAAATTGCCCCTAAACCAGGGTTTTCAAAATAGGTTTTTAGTTACAACCGTTTCACGCAAAGCCCTCGATTTCTCATTGCTGTTATGACCTTTCTTTTGATGACATATTGGCTATTTGATAAAATTGGGAGATTTTTATAGGATTTCGGTGTTAAACATTTTTATCTGAACACATGTGCTGCCTCTTGACAATTCCAAATGAATTTATTTATTGTAGATTTAGCCTGATGCAATTTTTTTACTTTTCCAACATACATATCTGCGGCAGATTACCTTGAAAACACCTATGTAATAACATGCAAAATCTCTATTAAGTAATTTACATACATGTCTAATACGATAAAAAACATTAAAATAAGCAATTTCTCCTTTTTGCAACAATGTTATCAAAATTTGCCTGTTGCAGATTCATCAGAATGTGTTAACCCTTTCCCACCTGCAGATGCATTTTGACTCAATAGCAGCAGACGACTTTTGAAAACATTGTGGCCAAAGGTGAAATTGCTCATGATGAGCAATTTCTCCTTTGGCCACAATGTTTTTAAACTTCATTGAACAATTAAGCTTTCTTTCATGGAAATATGTCACATTTTTGTCACTATGTTTTCAAAGTCATCTGCTGCAGAGTTGTTGTATGTGGGAAAGGGTTAATACAAATAAAATAATACAAATGAAAACATTGTGGCCAAAGGTGAAATTGCTCACAATATTTCTCCTTCGGCCACAATGTTTTCTACTTTATTTAACAATTAAGCTATCATTTATGGAGATTTTTCAGGTTTTTGTCACTATGTTTTCAAAGTCGTCTTCTTCACATTTGTTGTGTGTGGGAAGGTCTGTTTTCACAGGATAGGGCTCTCATGTTAGAGCATACAATGAGGGCTCTCATGTTAGAGCATACAATGATCTGTGTTACAAAAGGGTTAACCCTTTCCCTCATACGGCAATTCTGCAGCAGACGACTTTGAACGTATTTATGACATGATTCAATTAACCCTTTCCATCATACGACAATCCTGCAGCAGATGACTTTGAACATATTTTGTCAAAACATAGAAAATCACCATAACTGAATGGATAACCTATGACAAAAATTGGAAAACATTGTGGCAAAAGGAGAAATTGCACGTTTTGTGCAATTTCTTCTTTTGTCACTATGTTTTCAAAAAGCTGTCTGCTGCAGAGGCGTCAAAAAGCGTCTATATGAGGGAAAGGGTTAAAGCTTAAAATTCATTAGTGACATATTAATAAAAAGTACTAGTTGACCAAGACCTTCATAATGTTTACCTTTTGTTGAATCATGAACTACTGCAGTAATATAGACGCTTTCTAACGCCTCTGCAGCAGACGGCTTTTTGAAAACATAGTGACAAAAGAAGAAATTGCTCAAAACGCGCAATTTCTCCTTTTGACACAATGTTTTCCACTTTTAGTCATAGGTTATCCATTCAATTATAGAGATTTTCCACGTTTTGACAAAATATGTTCAAAGTCATCTGCTGCAGGATTGTCGTATGACGGAAAGGGTTAATTGAATCATGTCATACATGAAACAACCTGCAGAGGTCCAGATAAGGAAGGGTTCGCAGCTCTTTTCCCCACAATATCTCTTTTATATCTCCAACCAAACCCTATGTTGTAGGTACTCAAAAGGATAGTCACATTGAAAATATTCTTTTGAGTACCCACAACATAGGGTTAGTGGATAAAATAAGGATTTTAGAACAAGCAAAAAACTCCTTATCTAGAGCTCTTCTGAACTTTCATAGGTTTCAATGATTGATTGATTGATTGGGGTTTAACGGCATTTTTAACAATTTCTCAGTCATATCACGGCGGCCAGTTCACCTACTCATGTGTTTCCTGGTTTTCTCACACCAGTACTCCACATAACAATCTTCCCAAGCAACTGGCTGCTGTTCCACATAGAACTTAGCCCATTGGTGGAAGACAAATGACGCATGTCGCAATGACTTTTATCAAACGTCGGAAAGAAAGTTGGCCGAGCCGGGATTCAAACTCACAACCCCTGGATTGACAGCCTGCGTCGTTACCAACTGAGCTACCGGGACTCGGCACATCATAGGTTTCAAACTTAACCCTTTCCAACTAACAACAAATCTGCGGCAGACAACTTTAATTTTAATATATTTATTTGACCTTGATTGCGAGACAAGCTCTCAGCTTATATAAAGCACTTTCGATACCTGCTTCTTGGAGACTTAACCAGTACTCACGCCGAGTATGTAGAAAAATCCCCGAGGCAAAACTCGCTCATCACAAAATGTGAACCTCAGGGATCCTTGGTATAAGAGGCTGATGCTCTACCACTGCACCACTGTCTTCCAGACAACTTTGACAATGTCTAGGCAAATATATGGAAAATATCTATGAATAAAGCTATATTTATTGAATTCTAAGGGTTAAAAAACGTTTTGTCAAAAACAGAAATTACTCATTATGAGCAATTTCTAGTTTGGCCACAATGTTTCAAAACTTGTTGGCTGAAAATCTTCAAGTGGGAAAGGGTTAAGGCTAACTCAGATCAGAACATCATGTGTGCTATTGACCAGCTTGTCTAAGGCTTGTACACTTGCTTTCATGACTAGTTGAAAAACAAGCCAACTTGGGTCGCATGTACAGTAGGACCTGTGTATAACTATACCACCCATGTAACACTAATATGGTCTTTGTACACAGGTAGTCTTTAATTGCAGGGTTATATAATAAATTAAATAATTAAAAGTGTAGTTGCTTTAGACCGGGAATCGCTATTTCAAGGTTGTTAAGTACAGGTTTGACTGTATATTAATCTCTCCAATTGTGTACAAGTTTGAACCGGGATGTATGTTATTTATATAAAATAAAGATCTTTTGTATTAATGGCAATAATGATGAAAAAAATATACCTATATGTCCTATATGTTTAAGGCAGTAATAATATAGAGCATAATTATATTATCCCTTGGACCCTTTCCCACGTGTAGATGCATTTTGAAGAAACTGCAGCAGCTGACTTTTGGAAACATTGTGACAAAAGAAGAAATTGATCAAAACAAGCAATTTCTCCTTCTGCCACAAATTTTTCAATTTTTTCAGTAATTATACCTACAACTTGAGAAATTTCCATATTTTTAGCCGAAATTTTTAAAGTCATCTGCTGCAGATTTGCTGTATGTGGAAAAGGGGGGTAAAATGCACACATTTAATGTATAACAATGTTCAAGTATGAAAAGGGTGGGATAACGGTAGGCCCGGTAAGATTTATAAATCTGCCTGCATTGATAAAGTAGATTAGTTGAAGTTTAGCCTTGTGTACTCTTGTCAAACCTTTTTAAAACTGAGTAAATATTTCAACCGTTTACTGTAAATAATTCGGGTTAAATGGTTTCCCCCCTGATTCAACGTAAATGCCAAAGACGTAGATAACGAGAGTTACAACTCAACAAGGAAAACATTAGTCTTACTTTTAAGTTGTTTAAACCCTATTTCCCACATACAACAAGTATACGACAATTCTGCAGCAGACGACATTAAACATATTTTGTCAAAAAATGAAACATCTCTTTAATTGAATGGATAACCAACCTATGACTCTAAGTGGAAAACATTGTGTCAAAAGGAGAAATTGTTCGTTTTGAGCAATTACTTCTTTTGTCACTATGTTTTCAAAAAGCCGTCTGCTGCAGAGGCGTCAGAAAGCACTTGTCTATATGAGGGAAAATGTTAAGTCAAAAATATGGAAACTCTCTATAAGTGACTTAATAATTATTGAATAAAGTTGAAAACAGGACATGTTTATCATAAGCAATTTCTCAATTTGCCAAAATGTTTTCAAAAGTTGTCTGCTGCAGAGGCGTCAGAAAATATCTGTATGTGGGAAAGGGTTAATACCACTTTCAACAGTACATATTTTTCAGATAATATTTATATCAAAATGTTCTTGGGGTAAAATACCATTTCTATCTGCATTATCGATTCCTGACACAGATGAGTCAGCTGTAAAGTTATCTGCACAACCCAGAGCGCCAGTGGGGCAAGCTATTACTACCTGCCAGGGGCGTACCTTGGCAATTATCAATGTGTAGGCCCCGTTGCATTTTGCGGACATTTTGAGAAAAATGAGTAGGCACATGCCTACAGTGCCTAAAGGAAGCTTCGCCCCTGCCTGCATGATATTTAAAGTCTCTGGTATGGCATTAAAGGTCCTCTTGTTGCCCAGACCAGAAATTGAACTCATGTCTCCCGCTCCCGGGGCAGCAACTCTTACCACTACAAAATGGGGATTGTATCATGAAACACAAATATTTACAGATTAATTTGATTTTTTTAACGAGAAAAACACATGCCAAGATATATTATCTACATTCTAGATTTGATGACAGTCAAACAATATGTATGCAGTCCGATAAATTAATAGCCGTGGACTGAAGAATTAATTTTGATTCAGATATTAGTTGCAGGATTGAACTTTTTATCTCATTAAATTGCAAAATCTGCTTTAATTGAAAAATTGGAAACAGACTCAGTTGGGCTAAATTATCAATTTCAAAAATGCAGATGCATGTTGATAAAAAATATGGAAATTGAACAACAATAGTTATACTTACATTATTAAAGTTTTTTCGTATTTTTTCCTTTCCTAAATGCTTTCATCATCTTCTGCTGCATATTTGTTGGAAAAGGCTTTAGTTCTATAGAGGTTTGTAAACTATAGCCATATTTTTAGAAAATCTTTGACTTACGGAGGACCAAAAATATGGAACCAGATTTCATTGCATGTCAGGAACTGTGAACATTTCAAGAAATTTAAATCAACATATCTTTCTTGGTGGCATAGTGGTGGACATCTATTACTTAAATAAATTCTCTTCCATAACAGTGCTGGTATCTTGAATGCATCAGTTGTCTATATAAATATGTGTATGATACCTTATGTATGTTAATATTTGTAACATGTTTAACATGGGCCCACAGGGAAAACTGGACATGCCCAATTGTAAAGCCTCTAAAAAAAAAGTCTTTATTATTATAATTATTATTTTCCTTGTTTTACAGGCTACTATCCATGTGCACCCATCATCAGCCGTATCGTTAGGGCAGGGAACTCAATTAATAGAACTACGCAATGCATTACCACGATCTACGGGGGACAATAAATACACAGAGGAAATGGTGCCAGGCTACACAGGTCAGTCATTGTAGAGGTCTTCTGCTTTAAGCCCACATATAGATGCTTTCTGACACCTCTGCAGCAGACGACTTTTTGATAATAAAGTGACAAAAGAGGAAATTGCTCAAAACAAGCAATTACTCCTTTGGTCACCATGTTTTTAACTCAATTCAATTATTGTACTTTCATTTAAAGGGAGTTTCCAAAATATTTCGGGTATGTTTTCAAAGTCGTCTGCTGCAGATTTGTTGTATGTGGGAAAGGGTTAAAGAGAGTTTAATTATTAAAAAGAGTTGAAAACATTGTCGATAAGGGAGAAATTGCTTGTTTTGTGCAATTTCTCCTTTTGTCACAGTGTTTTCAAAAGTCGTCTGCTGCAGAGGTGTCAGAAAGCGTCTATATGGTAGCCATTGGGGCTTGTTTCCCCATATGTATCTATAAGCAGTTAAAAAGACTTTTGCCAAATACTGCTGGTGTTAAAGCTTTGATATTTTATTGTTGAAATTATGACCCTGGAGTAAAAGATGGCCCAACCCAAGGGGCGCATGTTTTACATAGGAAATATCAGGCAAATATGAGACTTGCCAAGTACAATACTTCATATTATTTCAAAATAGAAATATGTGACATCTATTCAAGTTCTATACATTGAATCAGATGAGCGATATTTGACCATAATGGTCCTCTTGTTGCCCAGATGTTTTCAAAGTGGTCTGCTGGAAATTGTTATATGTGACACCTCTGCAGCAGACGGCTTTTTAAAAACATAGTGACAAAAGAAGAAATTGCTCAAAACGAGCAATTTCTCCTTTTGCCACAACGTTTTTCACTTTTAGTCATAGGTTATCCATTCAATTATAGAGATTTTCTATTTTTTGACAAAATACGCCTGCTGCAGAATTGTCGTATGAGAGAAAGGGTTAAATGTCAGACAATTACATGAATGCATCACCGTAGTTGTCCTGTTAGAACCTATCATAGCCCATGAAATGTTTATCAGTGAAAGTGATCACATTATTGAATTATTGATTAAGATGTCTTTATAGAATAAGATTAACCCCTTAGTCTTCATACAGCCACATTTTGACGCATCTGCACAAGATGGCGAGTTTGAAAACATTGTGTCAAAAAACAGAAATCACTTATGATGAGCAATTTCTCCCTATGTCATGATTTAAGTCAATTCAATAATGAAACTTTCATTCACAGAGATTGTCCATTTTTTTGCCTGTATGTTTTAAAAGTCGTCTGCTGAAAGATTTATTCTACTTTAGAAAGGGCTTTGAATGAGATTAAACAGTCTTGTACTAAATAATCCCCTGAATAGCTAGGTAATCTATACATACCTGTAAATTATTTCACCCTTTTTCTTTTACATAAAACTAGTGATGGCTCTGCAGTACTGTAGACATCGTTTTGTAACTCAGTATGGCAGACGGCTTTTTGAAAACATAGTGACAAAAGAAGAAATTGCACAAAACGTGCAATTTCTCCTTTTACCACAATGTTTTCCACTTTTAGTCATAGGTTATATATCCATTCAATCATAGAGATTTTCTATGTTTTGACAAAATATGTTCAAAGTCGTCTGCTGCAGAATTGTTGTATGAGGGAAAGGGTTAAAAATGGAAGTAACGGCTTCCCACCTTGGCTATAGTTTGTGGGAATAGTATAATATATATTGACAGTGTCAGGATAAAGAAAACTAGTAAGTTACATTGACAAAGCCGAGATATGACTGAAATAATGTTGAAAACTGCATGAAACGCCATTCAATTATTATAAACCAAAGCATCATGGGGTGAAAGCACTGAGCAGAGATATTCTTCTACAAAGGTGTGGTTCTGAAGCGATTTAATTGAATAAAGCAATACCTCATAAAAATTTATAATTTATGTAGTACTAAAGAGGATTTTGTTCTTTAAACATTCTATTTTGAGAGTCTATAAGAGTTCTAGATAAGGAGCATTTTTTGTGTTCTAAGATCCTTATTTTACACTTAATCCCTGTGTTGCGGGTTCACAGAGCCACTTCTTTTGAGTACCCACAACATAGTGTATGGTTGAGTATTAAGAGAGATATTTTGGGGGAAAACCCAGCTTACTCCCCCCTTATTTGATCAGTCCTCGTTTATACTTTTTATTTTCTTCTGTAAAGGTAAGCTTCAGATGTTTAAACCCTTTCCCTCATATGACATTTATGCAGCATACAACTTTGAACATATTTTGTCAAAAGATGGAAAATCTCTATAACTGAATGGATAACCTATGACTAAAAGTGGAAAACATTCTGGCAACAGAAGAAAATGCTCGTTTTGAGCAATTTCTTCTTTTGTCACTATGTTTTCAAAAAGCTGTCTGCTGCAGAGGCGTCAGAAAGCGTCTATATGATCGAAAGGGTTAACCAATTCATATGCATGAAAGTTTTATGGTTCATTGCCTACTATGATGTTGATGTATACATCTCTGACCATTTATCCACAAGTGAACTGTATAATTTTTTGATAAAAGTGATTGATCTTTTTAAATATATCAGAAAAACACCTTATTTTTTTCATCTCATTAGAACTTTCTCGAAATGCTAGTATAAGAGGAAACACTTTAGAAGAATTGCTCGTTATGGGCATCTATGTTAAATATTCCGTTAGATGTTTTTCAAAATTGGTCTGCTGCACAGGAATCAAAAGTCATGTACCTCCCCTAAATGCTTATATTGGAAATACGAGTAAGTGAAAAGTGGCAGCAATGTATTATGTGATCAATAAACTAACCTTAGTTCTGTTCATTAAAACATAGTGTTGACATGGTCCTGACCTTCTTGCAAAGAAAATATTACCAATAATAAAAATAAAAATAATAGTAATAATAATTATGATGATGAAAAGGCATAATTTTGATGCACCTATATTTGCAGCAGACAGATTTTGCATACATTGTGACAAAAGAAAAATGTTCTCATGATGAGCAGTTTATTCTTTTGCCACAATGATTTCAATTCAATTAAATAATGAAGTTACTTTCATTCTTAGAGATATTCCATAGTTTTGCCTTGATGTTTTCAAAGTTGTCTGCAGCAGACTTTTTGTTTGTTGGAAAGGGTTAACCCTTTCCCTCATATAGACACTTTCTGATACCTCTGCAGCAGACAGCTTTTTGAAAACATAGTGACTAAAGAAGAAATTGCTCAAAACGAGCAATTTCTCCTTTTGCCACAATGTTTTCCACTTTTAGTCATAGGTTATCCATTCAATTATAGAGACTTTCTATTCTTTGACAAAAAAAATTCAAAGTTGTCTGCAGCAGTTTTGTTGTATGTGGGAAAGGGTTAATGTTGTCAGGTAATGTCTACACAAAGATGATGTTTAACCCTTTCCCTCATACCACAAACTGGTCTTTGCTCACAGGTAGTCTTTAATTACAGGGTCATTTATACAGAACATGAGTAATTGGGAAATTAAAAGTGTGGTCTCTATAGACAGGGAATTGCTAAACAAAGTTGTTTTTTAGCAAAGATCCGACTGTATATGACACTTGTTTTGTATTTTTCAGGGTATATACCAAGAATGACATTTAAATTTGGCGGTACTTATAAATCTGACTGCGATTCGTGTATCGACGAGTACATGACAAATCGTGACACTAACGACCAGCGACATCATGACTTGGCACGACAGGTGAACAGCGTGCCACGTCTGACAGCAATATCACATGACCCACAGGTCAAGGAGCATCTGGACCGATACAGAGATACGCATCCAACGAGACCTTTATTGATGGGTAAGAATTGATGTTTCTCCAATTCTGACAATGTTTGGAAACAGGAAAAATTGCTCATTATATGAACAATGTTTTCAGAATGCTTTCTAGTTTTCCCACAATGTTTTCATTGTGTTTTGAGATTTTGTATAGCACAGCTCATCTATATATTATATATAAAATTCTTTTTACATCATATACTGTCAAGGTTGAAGAGTATAATACTAATAGGGTCATATTTTATAAGGCGTTAAATTCACCATAGGCGCGTCAGCTTCAGCTTTCCCAATGCAACAAAACATTGAAAAGTGTGTTGTACGAAAACAACATATTTCATGAAAATTTTAAATAAATTGTAAGTATGAGTAACCTGCACATTTGTTTGGTCTTTTTTAGCTCACCAGTGCACAAAGTGCTCAAGGTGAGCTATTGTCATCATATTTTGCCCACCATCCATTGTCTACAATTGCCTTGTTAACATTCTACAGGCAACATTTTCCATCCACTCTTCATGAAAGTTTATTCAACATACATCTTCAACAAATCTTGGCCTAGTTTGAAACTGGGTTAAGTGAGGTCAAAAACTAGATCACAAGGTCAAATTGAAGAAAAATCTTGTTAACTCTCTGGAAGCCTTATTTATAACTTTAGCCTGTTGAAACATTGTCAGAACAATTGTCTTGATAAACTCTAGGCTAATTTCGAATGTAGGTCATGGCTGGTCATAAACCAGGCTAAAATGAAGGAAAATCTTGGTAATACAAGACTAGAGACTGAATTTTTTGCTTCAGCATTCGGCAGCTTGAAACTTAGTCAGAATGTTTTTCTTGATGATATCTTAGCTCAGTTTTGAAACCGGGTAATGTGAGGTCAAAAACTAGGTCACATGGTCAAATTGAAGGAAAAGCATGTTTTTTTTCAAAATACCTCTTCTTCAGAGATTTCTAAGATGTTTAACCCTTTCCCTCATATAGACGCTTTCTGACGCCTCTGCAGCAGACGGCTTTTTGAAAACATAGTGACAAAAGAAGAAATTGCACAAAACGTGCAATTTCTCCTTTAGCCACCATGTTTTCCACTTTTATGTTCAAAGTTGTCTGCTGCAGAATTGTCGTATGAGGGAAAGGGTTTACCAAGAAGATCCCGATCAGACTGCTTATCTTGATCTTTGCCTCTTGCACAGTCCCAAGAGGGACGTTTTATGTGTTACATTGGCCATCTTTTTTCTTGCAGAGAACAAGCGGCCCATCACAGAACCTCCCATGCCAGGATACAACGGATATATTCCCCGCATTAAGCCTACAGAACTTGGACTGGGTCAAAGGTATCATGTTGCCTCCGGGAACGGGTTCCAGCAGTTTGTAAGAGAGACTGCAGCCCATTCTGAAAGACTGACTGGTACCCTTCCAAAGTCTTTGGAAAGGTGAGTGTGAACAATTTTAATGTAATCGGGCTCATTTTAAAGATTTCACTCAAGTCATTTAGAATTTTCTCTTGGTCCTTTTGTTAGTGTGTGTGTGTTTCAAGTAAATAAACCACATGGACTTGTTTTTAAAAAAAATGATTTCTTCCTTTCCTACATTTCCGATGATTGACAAAAGTCAATGCGACATGCGTCATTCGTCTTCCACCAATGGGCTAAGTCTATGTGGAAAAGAAGCCAGTTGCTTGGGAAGATTGTTGTGTGGAGTACTGGTGTGAGAAAACCAGAAAATGTATGAGTAAGTGAACTGGCCACCTTGATATAACTGAGATATTGTTAAAAACGGCATTAAACCCCAATCAATCAAATCAAATCCTTTCCTAAAATATTTTCAACATGTAACATGGGGCTAACAGGTGCATAGTTGGTGAAAATTGAGTCCTTTGTAACGCACAGGTGAGCTAGGAGGTCAGGGCATATTCCATAGGGAAAAGTTTAAAATCCTACATTGCATATGGTGAACTCAAGTGGTCTATTTTGTCTTTCCGAAAACAAAAAGTAGCTACATTTATATCTATATTGATATTTTCGGATGTTATCATATTTACCACTTTTAGCCTTTAATTTGTTAGCTCGACTATTCGAAAAATTAGGGGAGCTATTGTAGTCACGTCGGTGTCGTCGCCGTCGCCGTTGGTTTAAGTTTTTGTGCAAGCTAGCATTTACCCTTATAACTTACATACTTACAACTTCATAGCAATTTGGTGATGTCTACACAGTTTGGAGTCAGTAGGTCAAAGGTCAAGGTCACTGTAACTTTCTATATAGAAACAGTTCATGGTTAAAGTTTTTGTGCAAGCTAGCATTTACCCTTATAACTTACATACTTACAACTTCATAGCAATTTGGTGATGTCTACACAGTTTGGAGTCAGTAGGTCAAAGGTCAAGGTCACTGTAACTTTCTATATAGAAACAGTTCATGGTTAAAGTTTTTGTGCAAGCTAGCATTTACCCTTATAACTAACATACGCCTAGGCCTATGGTCTTTAAACTTTGTATGGACATTCTTCATAGCAAGTTGGTGATGCCTATGAACTTTGAAGTCAGTAGGTCAAAGCTCAAGGTCACTATGACCTTCTATATGGAAACAGTTCATGGTTAAAAAATTTGTGCAAGCTAGCATTTACCCTTATAACTAACATACACTTAGGTCTGTGATCTTCAAGTTGGTTTTGCCTAGAGACTCAAGTTAACTGTGACCCTCAATAAAGAAACATTTCTTGCTTTAAAACTACTGATTGCTTAGGCTTATGACCCTGAAACTTAGTTTGGGTATTGGTCATGATCAGCACTTGACTGAAACAGGTCATGGGATCATAAGGTCAAAGGTCAAGGTCACTTTGACCGTTAGCAAAACAACACTATTTTTTGCAATAACTTTGGGCTAGTTGCATATTGTGCAAATTGTTGCCCTATGGTTAAAGGTTTGCGTGCAACTACATTAAGAGTCCATATCTTAGTAACTACTTGATGCATTCCATTGCAATGTTATATAACCCTTCCCAATCATCACACCTATGAAAATAATCAAGTTAAATAACTCTATCCTGCATATAATGCAAATTATCACCCTTTAAGACATTGTGGTTAATGTTTAGCATGCAACTACATTAGAGTCCATTATCTCAGTAATCAAATAAGCGGTGGAATAGTCGAGCATGCTGTCCTCAGACAGCTCTTGTTATACATTCTTCTTACCTTTTCTGACTAATGTGTATGCCTTGGTACGTGCCTGGTAAAAACCAGCTTCTTTTCCCTTATTTGACCTCTGATTCAACTATTCATTTTATTATAGAATTCCACGAGAACAGTTGCAAAGCGCCCCAGCCTCATATAACAGACGGTTATACCAGCAAGACGGGATGATTCCTAAATATACTGGATATATTCCACGTAAGTACATTGAAGATCTCTATTTTCATCTGTTAACCCGTTCCCTCATACGACTATTCTGCAGCAGACGACTTTGAACATATTTTGTCAAAAAAGGGAATATCTCTATAATTGAATGGATAACCTATGACAAAGAGTGGAAAACATAGTTGCAAAAGGAGAAATTGCACGTTTTGTGCAATTTCTTCTTTTGTCACTATGTTTTCAAAAAGCCGCCTGCTGCAGAGCTAGGCGTCAAAAAGCGTCTAATTATGACCAATTTCCCCTTTAGACACAATGCTTTCAGTTTTATTCAATAATTTTTATATAAATTTTTGAGAGTTTCCATATTTTTAACAAAATGTTTTGAAAGTCGCCAGCTGTAGAATTGTTGTTTATTGTTTTTTTTTATACCAATTTCAACAGTATTTCAGTTATATCATAGAGACAGAATATATATTCATAATCCCTGAGTAGACAAACCAGTACCTGGCATGGAAATAAGCTTTGACAAAAGGCAATCCACTTCCAACTGCTGTGAGTTGGTTGATCCTTGGACAATTTATGTAGATAAACCAATATCTTAAAACTGTACCTTGAACCCTTACCAACAAACAGACGCTTTCCGACGCCTCTGCAGCAGACGATTCTTGAAATAAAAGTGACAAATTGAGAAATTTCTCATAATAAACTATTTCTCCTTTTGTCACAATGATTTCAACACTATTTAATAATACAACTTTCTTTAATAGAAATGTTTCACATTTTTGCCAAGATGTTTTCAAAGTCGTCTGCTGCAGTTTTGATGTAGGTGGGAAAAGGTTAAGAACTTGTCATCTGGCTCCAAAACTATAAAAGTTAAATCTGTACGCAGAATTTGTGCTCAAAGTACCTGATTGGTCAGAAGCAAATTCGTTCTCCAGATTGACCAATCAGAAACCTTATTTGGAGCATGGATTTCATTTCGGAGCACTGAGAGCATTTTATAGTTTCAGACACAGCTTATATCGAGGGCTTGGTGTGAAATGGTTGTAACTAAAAACCTATTTTGAAAACCCTGATTTAGGGGCAATTTTGACCCCTTTGTAAACAATGCAAATTTAGGTGCCATAGCTCAGATCGAGCAATGGCATCTAAATTTCCATTGTTTACCAAGAAAAATGATATAACGCTTATAAAGACTTGATGGCGAGGTGATTAACCTTGGTAAAAGAATACTAATTTTAGTTACAACCGTTTTACGCCAAGCCCTCGATATGTTTGGCTTATCTTATTTGGGTTTTTTCCGTATCATTTCAGAGAGAAGATTTGTATTCGGTAACACATACGGCGACACGACAAGGACGTTGGAAGTCTGCTCCCATGATGCACCATCATTCGGGAAGCATAAAAATTAAACTAAAGCAAAAAACAGCTCAACAATAACAGACAGTAGACATTACTATACCTGTTACCCGCATTAACCCTTTCCCTGATACGACAAATCTGCAGCAGACGACTTTGAACATATTTTGTAAAAAAATAGAAAATCTCTATAATTGAATGGATACCATGTGACTAAAAGTGGAAAACATTGTGACAAAAGGAGAAATTGCACGTTTTGTGCAATTTCTTCTTTTGTTACTATGTTTTCAAAAAGCCATCTGCTGCAGAGGCGTCAGAAAGCGTCTATATGAGGGAAAGGATTAATAGTAGTCCAGAGGACTAGATATGGATGGATAAATAAACGGCTCTTTTTCCCTCAATATCTCTCTTTTTACCACACCAAACTCTATGTTGTAGGTGCTCAAAAGAATCGTCTCGCTGAGACGTTTCTTTTGAGTACCCACAACATAGGGTTAGAGGGTAAAATAATGATTTTAGAACAAGAAATATTCCACTTGTCTAGGACTCTGTAAAATAATCCGTCCCTGCCTGAATTTTTTTTTCTTCATAGATAGATCTTTCAGTAAAACATACTTCTGTTTGTCACTATAAGGTACCAGTTACGGTTTCCGGACGCAAAAGATGTTTAAGCCTTTCCCACTTATAATAAATGTGCAGCAGACGACTTCAAAAATATCAAGTTAAAAATATGACTTACATGAAAACATGTATAATTATTGAATAGTCAGGTTAATACCTGAAATTGCTCATATGTATTGTTTTCATATGATATCTGCTTAAGAGGCATCTGAAGTCATCTCATCTGTATAATGGAAATTGTTAAAACAACACTGGAAAAGTAATGCCAAAATAGAAGGAGATATCTATGAAGAAAAAAAAATGTCAGCTATTAAAGTGTGATAAAACTGTGCTTAGCTTAGAGATAATTGTTTCATTATTTTTATGAGAGAAAGATAAAATATTTTATTTTTCTTTATTTTATTATACAATGTACATTCAATGTTGTGTTAATTAAAAAGGTTGCCTAGTATTAATTAATGTACATCAAGGCCGAGGACTAGATAAGAGGGAGTGAACAGCTCTTTTCCCCTCAATATTTCTCTTATTACTCAACCAAATCCTATGTTGTAGGTACTCAAAAGAATTGTCTAACTGAGACGATTCTTTTGAGTACCCACAACATAGAGTTTGAATGTCAATAAAGGATTTTTTTTAGAACAATGTGAAATTTAGTTTTTTTACAAATAATAAAGTCTAAATTTCTTCATTAACCCTTTCCCACATACATCAAATGTACAGTAGACGATATATTTGCCAAGATATTTTCAAAGTAATCTACTGCAAAAGAAAAATTGTTTGTGGGAATGGGAAAACTACTCAAAATATGCCCCTATCAGGACCTCTGCTGGGATGGTGATTGTAGAAAATGGCCTTTTTTTAACTACGCTTAAGATATCTGTGGGTTCATGTAGTGGTTACCATTATATTGTAAATCCATATTTACATAAATGTATTTGTTATGATATTGTTGTAGTTGCGACAGTTCTTGTTGTAGAAGTAGCTTTAACTCTTTCCCACATACAATAAATCTGCAGGAGACTCCCTACACCGATGTGACAAAAAATAGTTCGGAAAGAAAAGGATACAGAGAAAAGATCATACAGAAAAAGATCATACAGAGAAAAGATAATCATTCATGCATAGTCGGCAGTATTCACTAACCATGCACACATCATTACCAGCGATTAAAACTGTGTGTCAACATAAAAACATGTTTTCCTCAAAAGTCAATATGCAGAGATCTGGATAAAGACCTCTCCTGACCTGTCAATTAACTAGCACAATACAATACGCTGTTTGTATGCTCTATTTTATACTGTTGCTAACAAGTTATGTTTAAACTGTTAACTGTTAATTCTGATTTAGATAGATTCTAATTGTTAACCCTTTCACACATATAGACACACCTTCCGATGCCTGCAGACAACTCCTGAAAATATTGTGGCAAAAAGAGAAATTGCTCATAATGAGAAATTTCTCTTTTGCCACAATGTTTTCAATAATTATACATTCTACTTTTCACATTTTTGCCTGCATACCTTTAAAGTTGTCTGATGCATATTTGTAGTATGTTGGAAAATGGGGGTTAATTCTGTTTTAGATATATTCTATATGACTGTAATGCTTAAGATTACTCAAATCATATCAGAGAAATGTTTTTTATTTGTACATGTTATTAAATTAGCCATAAGTAAACAAACTACCGCAAACTCTTTAACTTTAAACTCATGACATTTATACAACATGTAATTTTATATCAATGGCATCCTCACATCCATATTAAGACGATTCTTCTGAGTACAAACAACATAGGTTTAAGCGATCAAATTAGAATTTTAGCACATGAAAAATGCACTTGATGTTGTGCTTTGCGCATTATTGTTAAATTATTCTTATATACCCGACTTACGGGAATTATTTTTATACTTCCACATTTATACATTATCTATTTACATTTCTAAAAATTATTAATTATTTTTTAATGATATTAAAAGATGAAAAACAAAATATGGTCAGTCCATTCTGCATGATGTAATTATGATACACAAATAATAATTATCCAAGCAGACCATGTTACATGGTTAACCCTTTCCCACAAACAACAAATCTGCAGCAGACGACTTTGAAAACATATTCACAAAAACCTGAAAAATCTCTATACAGAAATAGCTTAATTGTTAAATAAAGTTGAAAACATTGTGGCCAAAGGAGAAATTGCTCATCATGAGCAATTTTACCTTTGGCAACAAGTTTTTCAAAAGTTTTATGCTGCTATTGCATCAACATGTGTCTGCATGAGGGAAAGGATTGAATTGATGTTTGTTTTGATAATCCCTAGATCATGTTACATAGTTGAAGGATTTTCTTCGTGAAATTGATGTTTGTTATGAAAAAATGAACTTATATTGTTTGACATTATAGACCCTTACTTTTCGACATTTGTGAAAAGATCAAAGTACCCATTCCTCCTTTTCAACTTAAAAATTGGGTTGAAATTTAGAATTCTTTTCTTCTCTTTTTCACATACAAAACCTCAGCAGATGACATTATAAACAATAAGGATACATATGGAAAATCTCTATATTTGACAAGTTATTGCTCCATTTGTAACAATGATTTCAAATCTCTATATTTGACAAGTTATTGCTCCATTTGTAACAATGATTTCAAATCTCTATATTTGACAAGTTATTGCTCCATTTGTAACAATGGTTTCAAATCTCTATATTTGACAAGTTATTGCTCCATTTGTAACAATGATTTCAAATCTCTATATTTGACAAGTTATTGCTCCATTTGTAACAATGGTTTCAAATCTCTATATTTGACAAGTTATTGCTCCATTTGTAACAATGATTTCAAATCTCTATATTTGACAAGTTATTGCTCCATTTGTAACAATGATTTCAAATCTCTATATTTGACAAGTTATTGCTCCATTTGACAAGTTATTGCTCCATTTGTAACAATGATTTCAAATCTCTATATTTGACAAGTTATTGCTCCATTTGTAACAATGATTTCAAATCTCTATATTTGACAAGTTATTGCTCCATTTGTAACAATGGTTTCAAATCTCTATATTTGACAAGTTATTGCTCCATTTGTAACAATGATTTCAAATCTCTATATTTGACAAGTTATTGCTCCATTTGTAACAATGGTTTCAAATCTCTATATTTGACAAGTTATTGCTCCATTTGTAACAATGATTTCAAATCTCTATATTTGACAAGTTATTGCTCCATTTGTAACAATGATTTCAAATCTCTATATTTGACAAGTTATTGCTCCATTTGTAACAATGATTTCAAAAGTCTTCTGCTACAGATAAGCCAAATTATGTCTGCACATGGGAAATAGAAGCGTCTAGTTAAATGTACGACTAATTTCTTCCAACAAAAGAATTATTATTTATAAAAGATGAAAATATTGTGATAAAAGGATAATAAACTTTATTATTACCGGTACTCCTTTCGCGACAATTTCAATAGTTGTCTGCTGCAGATGTGTAAAATGTTGTTAAAATATGGGAAAGTGTTAAGTAATTGTGATATCAGCGTTATAAATGTGTATACATTTTTAAAAATGTTAGTGTTTTTAATGGATTTTATTTGTATTACATAACCTTAGTAATAAATTAAAGACAAGAATGATAAACAAAAAATGATTGGTTAGTTGTTTTTATATCCCATGAATATGAACATTCCATTGGTTAGTTGTTTTTATGTCCCATGAATGCAAACATACCACTGGTTAGTTATTTTTATGTCCCATGAATATGAACATTCCATTGGTTGTTTTTATGTCCCATGAATGCAAACATTCCATTGGTAGTTATTTTTATGTCCCGTGAATATGAACATTCCATTGGTTGTTTTTATGTCCCATGAATATGAACAAATGGAATGTAGTGAGAAGTTTTTTATCTGGATATATTAATTGATTGATTGATTTATTGGAGTTCAACATCATTTTAAAAAGTATTTCAGTTTTATACCAGGGCCGAGGCACAGGCTTCCTTTCCACATAAACTTTCAGCCCATTGAAGAAAGACGAGTTTCACTTAGTCTCTGTGACTTTTGTCAATACTATAAAGGAAGGAATGAGAATAATAACCATTAGCTGTAAATAAAATCTGATTTGGTCCAGTCGGAAGCGTCTAGGATTTAGAACTGTGCGTCAGGGGTTCGTACCCAGCTGGGGCATTCATTGCGGAGTGCCCTTGGTGCAAGGCACATTTGCTAGCCTAGTACTGGTTTGTTTATCCAGGGTTCATGAATAAGTGAACTGATGCTGTGATATACCTGAAATAATGTTGAAAACAGTGTAAAACCTAAATAAATTATTTGTTTAACTGTTACTCCGATATGTAAGGGAAGAGAAAATCGGACAACACTTGTTAACACTTTCCAACATGAATATTGCCACATCTGCATCAAACAACTTTGCAGGCGAAATGTTATTTTCTAACTGATATGGTCAAAGGGAAGAAATTAATTTTACATTGGCGACCATTGTAGCATTATGGGTTATGGTTCTTTCCAAACAGGGGAGATTATATATTGTTTTTGTCCTTGATGTCTGTCTGTCCGAAATCGTGTCCGCTCCATATCACCAAGACGGCTTGAAGGATTTTCATGAAACTTGGGTCACATGTTCACCTCATCAAGGCGATGTGCAGAACCCATGTCTCGACCATACCGGTTCAAGGTCAAGATCACGCTTTAAGGTCAAAGGTTTGAGGCTTTATTTCGTGTCCGCTCCATATCTCCAAGACGGCTTGAAGGATTTCATGAAATGTTACATGTTACAGCTGCAGTAAAAAGATGTGTTATTGTAGACCATTTGCTATCATGTCCACTTTGTACAAGGTCAAGATACAATTAGTTATTAAAAGTTCAATACTGTCCGACTTGGCCAAATATATGTCTGCTTTATAGGTTGGAATGTTTTGAGAGATTTTAACAGATATTTGAGGGGGAGACATCTGTTTTTGTGTCAAAAACAATTCTAGTTTCACTTTAAATTTCAGAAAATACAGGATGTTCTAAAAATCACTGACGGTGTCAATACAGTCAAAAGCAAACCAGGGTTTGGTTACAAATCACTCACAGAGTAATATAGTTTTCAAAAAAAGAATTCAACTTTCAGCAAAATCATTATTGTCCAATGGGTGACAATTTCAGTCTTACATATTCATCTGAAATCCCCTCGACAAAATTGTCTGCCCGGCAAGCCGATTTACTTCCCTTTGACCATACAACAACAAAAACATTTCACTATTAAAAAAGAACAAATATAAATATAGACTGTGTGCAGTTTTGTAGCATTTTTATGGTTAAAGGGACATAACTCAGACTCACCAAATGTTTTGAAGATACACCAGTTATCTTTCTTAGACAATTTTACATATCTCATCATGGTGTTGAAAAACTGCTTCGAAACCTAGACCGTAACCAAGTTACAGATCCCGACGTAGTCTCAAGGCATCTAAACCAAGACTCAAGTTCCATGTGAATTGAAATCGCACGCACTCCGAATGGAATCTCATTAAAACTAGACTTGCAGTAGTAAGCGCTCGTTTTGATCGGATCTATGATATATGACTATTATTCATGTGATAATTGGTGTTGAAAAAGAATGAAATAAATGAAAATGAGCTTTTGGACTGACAGATTTCAAAAGAATTTCGTGAAATTTGAAAATTAACGAGAAAGTGAAGCGGTTATTGTCGATTATTCTATTAAATGAATATTTTCAATCAGAGACCTAAAATATCTGTATAAATGTTAATTTAGGTGTCTGTATAAATGTTAATTTAGGTTCCTGTATAAATGTTAATTTAGGTGTCTGTATAAATGTTAATTTAGGTGTCTGTATAAATGTTAATTTAGGTGGGTGTTTAAATGTTAATTTAGGTGTCTGTATAAATGTTAATTTAGTTGTCTGTATAAATGTTAATTTAGGTTCCTGTATAAATGTTAATTTAGGTGTCTGTATAAATGTTAATTTAGGTGTGTATTTAAATGTTAATTTAGGTGTCTGTATACATGTTATTTTAGGTGTCTGTATAAATGTTAAGTTAGGTTCCTGTATAAATGTTAATTTAGGTGTCGGTATAAATGTTAAGTTAGGTGTGTGTTTAAATGTTAATTTAGGTGTCTGTATAAATGTTAATTTAGGTGTCTGTATAAATGTTAAGTTAGGTTCCTGTATAAATGTTAATTTAGGTGTGTGTTTAAATGTTAATTTAGGTGTCTGTATAAATGTTAATTTAGGTGTCTGTATAAATGTTAATTCATGTTCCTGTATAAATGTTAATTTAGGTGTCTGTATATAAATGTTAATTTAGGTTCCTGTATAAATGTTAATTTAGGTGTCTGTATAAATGTTAATTTAGGTATCTGTATAAATGTTAATTTAGGTTCCTGTATAAATGTTAATTTAGGTGTCTGTATAAATGTTAATTTAGGTTCCTGTATAAATGTTAATTTAGGTGTCTGTATATAAATGTTAATTTAGGTTCCTGTATAAATGTTAATGTAGGTGTCTGTATAAATGTTAATTTAGGTGTCTGTATAAATGTATAAGGTCAAGTCGAGGTGACTTTTAATACGGTGTCGTCATATCGAACATACGTGCAGCGACGTATTTAGTCTGGTTTGATTGAGATTGCTCAGGGTGATGACTTCGCATGATGTTTAACTGTATTTCAGAAATATCATTGTGTTTTATGAGTAATTTACTATATACACCGGTTTTGTTTATCCTGTTTACGAATGCATCAGTCGTAATGATATCCACGCAACTCTAGCCGTGAACATCACGGATGGAAGCCAAAACTACCATTTAAAAGTATTTGGTATGACCTGACCGGGGATTGAATCGTTGTCTCCCGCTTCCAGGGTGAACGCTCTTACCACTTCACGACGAAAACGGTCAATAAAAAGAGCCAAATTTTATACCAGTCAATTACAGACCTGTTTCCAAACTTCCATGTGCAGCAAGGACCTGGAAAATAATGTTCACAGCCACATAATTAGCCAGGTGGCATATCAAGGGCTGCTGTCAAATACCCAACACGGTTTTAGAAAACGCCGTTTGATTGAAAGCCAGTTCATTCTGACAGTCAGATAACGACATAGCACGAATTCGGACTGCGAAGGCTGATCTGGGTCGATACATTACGCATAATGTTGGTTTTCTTTGCGGATCGGCTCATTTGTACTTGTATGTGGTATACAAATAGAACTGGTAGAAATGCATATTCAAAACAACATTGTAAAATAAGCGAGTGTTTCTGTAATGGAACAATATCTTATAATTTGTTAACAATATCATATCAGGATAACCGACATCACTGGCTAAATATAAATAAGAGGCGGTCAGTTCCGGCGTTGCTATGAATTTGCTCGCCAAATGGCTATATAGCAGTCAGAGCGTCGCTACATATTTGCTCGCCAAATTGCTATATAGCCGAGTGCCAGGGTTAACAACCCAAGAGAACGAACGTACGCGTCGCGAAATAAATTAACAAGTCACAAAGTTGAAAGAAAGTGTTATTACTATAAAAACTATTAAAAATAACCCATGTAAATAAAGAAAACATCAAATAAACAGTGAATATTACCATGACTTTATAAATGCTCCTTTTCCCGCACATATATTATCTAACTTGAGTTGATATACCTTGGGTTTCCTCAATGTTTTCAATTACCAGCATAACTAATACAATCTATGTAAAATATTAGGCTTTGAGTTTTCGAAGTCATAACTAGTTTTTAAAATACAAAATATGAAGAAATGTCATAACGTATTAAACCTTTCAGCGCCAACGGCAATATTTAGTTTTTGGAAAACAATTCACATTCATGTGAGTCTTAACTGAAATCAACATTGGGTTAGGGTTAGGGATAGGGTTAGGGTTAGGGTTAGTGTCTAACCCTAACCCTAACCCTAACCCTAACTCAGCACTTACATTGTTTGCCTTTTAGTTATCAAAATGTTCCAAAAAACACTTTATTACATGAAAAATGGAGTCGCCCGGTTTTGAAAATGAAAGAGTCTAATTAGAGAAATTCGGCCCTGAAAGATTTAATAGAAAAAACGTGAATAGAAAATTCCTCAAAATTAACCATGTAGGCAGGCACATAAAACATTTGAGCCGTCCGTCGAGAAAACCAACATTCTGGACACTACGTAAAGTATCCACCCGCGTCAGCCTAAGCATGCCGTGCAGGGTAACTCGGACAGACACTGTTCAATTCCTGTGGATTTTCTGTTTCAAGAATCATTACGTTATACCTCTATCCCCCTGAGACAGAATGTGTCGGGCCCGTATTAGACTGTGCGGACTGCGCAGACTGATCTGGGTCGAAACATTACGCAGAGTCTACAATGTTAAAATTTCTCGTGGGACGGCTGAATTTTGTTGTTGACAATTGATAAAAAATAAATGTTTGTAAATTTGATCAACTTGTTCATTTGTTCTTTTTGTAGGTTAACAATCAATATCAAATCAATTCGTCAGTGTGGCTCAAAAGCAACCTGCCTAGACGATTTCAAAGTCGTCCGCAGCAGTTGTGTTGTATGTGGGAAAGAGTTAAGTTAATATATTATATCTAAATAGTGTCTCTTGTGCCAATGAGCTATATCTCCTTTGAAGTTACTATTTTATAACTTGCATATCTACAATGTATATGTAGGCTGTATGACGACAAAAGGGGATATCTTGCCTCTTTTCACATGCATACTAATGATACGCATAGTGATGCATCTGTTCCCACAATATTTCCAACTATTCCATAATTATGTATTTACGTTAAAAAAAAATTTAAAGTTTGTATCAAGATGTCTTCAAAGACGACTGTTTGTAGTTTCGCTGTACTTGGGAAATGGCTAAACTGGATTCGTAGCCGCTGGGACCGTAAAATTCGGTACATTTGCCGTTAATTGACTTCTATTCAATAGTTGTTGTTCGTACAGATGTTTCTGTAACATTATCTGCTCTTGTAGACGCAGATTCTGAAGTTGCAGTTCCTGGGCACTAGCGATCTGGACAGGAGGTGCGACTGTAGCCGTGTTTCCAAACTGTGTACCATACTGATACTCGGCCGGGATGACGATCGTGTTGCTGGTGCCGACTTGACGATCCTTGATGCAGTTAGCGCCAAGAATGGGACCAGCTGTACACCCCAAGGTCAAGGTTACAGTGATAGCGAACAAGACCAGACAATTCCACGTTATCACGGTCATTCCCAGTACTATATTTGTGGATGGAGAACTGTCTTGGATATTAACGAGGATGGTATACATGGTATTCGCTATGACGACGAAGACTTCTAGGAACATCATAAATATCCCAAGACCGATCTGCAGATAGAGTGTAGAAAGATCAAAGATATAGGCCTACACATAAATTTACAAATATAATTGGTTGAGTAACAGCAATGTTTGTTTGTGTAAAGCTGCCACCATTGATGCTGCGAAAACATACCAACAACAACAACAACGACGACGACGAATGAAAACATACTCACGCAACATCCACTTCTCCTGGTGTTAGACGGATCTGTCACAATTCGATTACCATACTCATAGGCCAGATAGCACAGAACCGCCTGAATCACAGTCTAAAAAACACATACACACATTGAAAGACATGGGTAGTTGAACAGACCACGGTGATATGACTGGTAAGGTCAAAGAGACAAGCGTCAGTGGATAACATGCTGTGTTGAAAAGGAGTAAGTTGCTTTGAAAGACTGTTGTGTGGAGTACTGGTGTGAGACATGAGTAGTTGAACAGACCACGGTGATATGACTGAACAATTGTTGAATACGGTCCTAAACCCCAAATAAATTCATTAACCAATCAATCAGCAGATTAGTTCAAAATCATACTTATAGAACTCAATAAGACGCGTAGTACTGATGAACTACCGATGAACCGGCGCGATATAACTGAAATAAAATTGAAAGCGGCGTAAACCGCCATTCAGACAAACTATTAAGCCCCACGATGGTGGGTTTTCGTGCGACGTTGCGCAACGATACTTCTGACTATGTCTGCGTGCGTCATTGTACATCCGGTGCATTCTGATGCAATTGCTAGATTGACTTTCATAATCAACAATTTCATCAATATCTTCATCATCAATTCCATCAGCATCATTATCATCATCAACATCCTCATCATCCTCATCATCCTCATCCTCATCATTATCTTCATCATTATTATCAACATCGTCATCATCATCGTCGTCGTCATCATCATCATCATCAACATCATCATCATCATTAAGTTTATCATCATCATCATTATCATCATCATCGCGTTTATCACAAGTTTCAAAGTCGTTCTTTATATTAAAAAACCCCACAAAGGTCGGTTTTTATGAGACGTCGGTCAAATGTATCAGATCATACCCACCATGATCGCAAGCGTATAGTTAAGTCCTGGTTCAATTTGGGACTCGGATGTGGTGGCTAGACTGACCGTTGGCCATACGAGCTGTCCTATCCCGATGAACACTCGGAAGTAACACATGGCCAGGTATCTTCTGGCCGCACCGCCAACTGATAGGACGCCTGAATGATACATTTAAAGTCAAGTCACGTGACGACCGATCATCGGGATGTTGCGACCAGCCAAGATACAGACCGGCCTACGCAGTCTGAACAGAGTATAGTCACAGAATAATTATGATAAAATTAAAGTACTGGAAGTACTCAAATGCGGGGGATGTTCGCTCTAGAGTGTTAACAAGATTTTTCCTTCAATTTGACCTAGTAACCTATTTTTTGACCCAACATGACCCATGTTAGAACTTGACCAAGTAAAACATTCTGATAAAGTTTCAACATGCTCAAGCTAGAAATGCAAGATTTTCCTTCAATTTGACCTAGTAACCTAGTTTTAACCTAGCATGACCCATATTCCAACTTGACATAGATATCATTTTAGATAGAATTCTGACCAAATTTCCAGCTGCTGTAGCCAAAAAAGATGCTTCTACAGAGTTAACAAGATTTTCCTTAAATATGATCTAGTGACCTAGTTTCTGAATTAATGTGACCCATATTCGAACTTGGATATCATTAATTCAAACATTCTGACAACATTTCAAACTGCTGAAGCAAAGATTGCGGCCTCTAGAGTGTTCACAAGCTTTTCCTTCAATTTGACCTAGTGACCTACTTTTTGACCCATCATAAGCCTTGTTCAAACTTGACCTACATATCATCAAGACAAACATTCTGATAAAGTTTCAACATGCTCAAGTTGAAGATAATACCTCTAGAGTGTTAACAGGATTTCCATTGAATTTGGCTTAGTGACCTAATGTTTGACCCGGCTTGACCCATATTCGAACTTGGTCTAGATAGCATATAGATAAACATTTTGACAAAATGTCAAGCTGCCTTAGCAAAAAATGTGGCTTCTACAGTATTAACAAGATTTTCCTTCAATTTGGCCCAGTAACCTTCTTTTTGACTCATGTTCGAACTTGACTTACATCATCAAGACAAACATTTTGATCACGTTTCAACATGCTCAAGTTGAAAATGTGGCCTCTAGAGTGTTAACAAGATTTTCCTTAAATTTGACATAGTGACCTAGTTTTTTACCTCAAATGGCCCAGTTTCAAACTAGTCCAAGATTTGATGGAAATAAATGTTCTGATTAACTTTCATGAAGATCCGATGCAAAATGTAGCCGGTAGAGTGTTAACAAGGGAAAATGTTGACGATGCACGACAGCCGTATTTCCGTATGTTTCATTGAAGGGATTTTCTCAAAAGGTTTTTGAGCTACCCGCTTTCAAGCTACTCGTTTTCTATATGTTTAAAAGAAACATTTAAGATCCTTATGTCTAACTTAAATTTCTAAATTATGTATACAACTTAATGGATTAAAACTTTTCATTGTGTCCGTTTACTTTATATAATGTGCATACTATTTAGCTTGTTGTGAAACGTATTTAACTGATTCCTGGACAATCAAGAAAAAATGTCCATTTTGAAAAAAAACGGAGGGCAGCACAAAATTTTAAATTTACACTTCCTGAAAGCTGGGATAGACAATATACGGAGGTATTCAGCACAGCTCAACGATTTCGCGTGAAAATGCCCCCATTTCATTATCTTTTGAAGCATTTCAGTAACATTGCGCTATCAAGTATATCGGTGTTCATCGTTGATAACGACAAAGTGTTACATATAAGCTTGAACCCGTTCCTGGAAATGATATGTCTTTTGAAATCATCGAAGCAGCAGTCCTTATTGCACATAAGGGAAATCAGGGATCAAAACTGTAAAACTCTGAAAACGTTCTCAGTGCTCAGAAATGAACTCAATGCTCCAAATCTGATTGGTCAATTTAGAAATTCGAAATTGCTTATGACCAATAAGATACTTCAGCACAAATTCTGAGCACAGATTAAACTGTTATAGTTTTGAAGCCAGAACTGCTGCTGTGCTGGTTTTTTCTATGATTTAGTTACATGTTTGCCTTAAATTATACACATTTAACCCTTTCATACAAACAACAAATCTGCAGCAAACTACTCTGTAATAGTCTGGTCAAAACCATCTAAAATGTCTATAAATTTAAGAATAATAATTGACTAGAGTTGAAAATATGTCGCAAATGGTGAAATTGCTCATCATAAGTAATTTCTCCTTTAGCTACAATGTTTCCAAAAGTCATCTGCTATAGAGGTGTCGGGAAGCGTATACGTATATTGGAAAGGGTTAAGCTTAAATGAATTTCGATGCTCAAGATACACAAATCAATTAAGCACAAACCGTGGTATCACTCAAACATGTCGATATTTCGATGTAATAAATTTCTCTCAGTTTGACTTCGAGATATCGAGAGTCATCTGTATTTTCGCACTTAAATATCAGGGAAAATGCTTACAAAATAGGAACAAACAATACACAACGACGGCAAATGTGTCCTTTTTATCTATTTACACATGCAACAAATCTGCAGATGACGAATTTGAAAACATACTAGTGTATATGTTTAAATTATTTATTTATAAAAATAAAATTATTGTTAAGAGCAATTTCTCCTTTTGTCTCATTGTTTACAAAGGATGTCTGCTGCAGAGGTCAGAAAGCATCTATATGCGGGGATGAAATTTATTCCAGCAGTTACTTATGGAGTGTTTTATTTCTTTAATTTTGCTTGGTTTTAATCTATTGAGATATCAACATTAATTTATAAGTTTATATAATGCCCCCTCCCCCCTCAAACACATCCATACACATAGCACTGTCTCTGCCAAAAGGCAATTAAAGGCTTTTGCAAAGAATGAAGATTCAGGTGAGACAGCTCATAACGAGCTGTCTCACCTGAAATCTGCATTGTTTGCCACTTAGGCATTAAATTTAACCAAACGTCCTGTTGGACGGAAAATGGAGTGATCCAATGTTCAACAAGAAAGAGTCAACTTTTTAAAACTCGTAAGTGAAAGAGTTAAGTGTAGACGTACATGCGCGTACATGTAGTTTCTAATTATTATAAAATATGTATCAATTGAGCAAATTTAATTAGTTGGCCCTCAATGTCAACCTAAACCCAGTGCTTACCTTGAGGCATATTCCGTATCTATATGACAAACACTCTATTCTTCAATGTTTTATTTTCTCTTGATTAACCGAAGCTGAAATGCATTCATTTATTTATCGGTGAAAGTTGTGAGTTATTGAAATTACCAAAGACTGCATTACAAAGAAATAAAGAAAGCAAATATAAAAATGTTTACATCTAAATCTGAACGTTATCTTCACGTTCAATCTCATTTTAATTGTCACTGTATATATAATCTGAACAATTAGTTATTGTTCATAATTTATTTAATTTTTGCTTATGGTAAAATCATTACCATTTGTTAATTGTACAAACTTGTTTGTTATTTATTATAGGCAAATTTGCCTGAATGTAATGAAATATATTGTAAATTTAGCATACACCAAGTATTAACTCGAACACGTCGATAACTCGAAATATTTTATGGGTCCCTGTAGACTTTTCCTTCGAGTTATCGCGAGTCTACTGTAAATGAAATGTGAATTAAACTTGATTTGTGGCGCACGTAATATGGAAATAAATCTTAAACTTTTAAAATAGATAACATAGAAATACTAGAAAAAAATACAAGATTAAACTGCGACAAATGGAATAAAAAAGAAAAGAAAGCAGGTGAAATTCTAGAAACAAAAATAGAAGAACATCTGATAAAAAATATACCGGAAGAAAGAACGAAAATATAAAACAAAATAAGTAAAAACTATTAAGGGTGATCTCACAAGTTTGTTCAAATTCTCCAATGTTATCTACATTCATGCTTGAACCGTATTGAATAAGCGTGCAGAATAATAGTGTTTAGCCCATACACACACACAGGCACACACACACACACACACACACACACACACACACACACACACACACACACACACACACACTCACACACACACAGACAGACACACACACATACACACTAACACGCAAACTTCCCCCCTTTGTCGATAATTTGTAAGGAAAAACAAATGTTCTAATCTGCATGTTCGACGTTATTAGTATAAAGAATTAACCCTATCCCACATACAACAAATTTGCATTAAACGACTTTTTGAAATATACAAAAACATCTATAAATGAAAGTACACAGTTATTGAATAAAGTGCTTTTTTAAATTGCAAATGGGGAAAATGCTTAGCATGAGCAATTTCTCCGTTTGCCACAATGTTTTCAAAAGACGTCTGCTGCAGATCTGTCAAAATACGTCTGTACGTGGAAAGGATTAAACATTTGACAGCTAGAAGCGAACGTGTGTGAAGCATGTGTCACTAGTTTAGCGCCAAATCAGTCAACGCATCCACGCCCTCCGGTCGACTCTTCACTGATGGCTACTTTACTCAACATGTTTATCTTGATATTCCGAGAAAAGGCTAAAGACTCCTCCAAATGCAAAGCTGGAAAAGTCGATTTTGATGATTCGGCATTGAAAGGGTAAAACAAACCTATTTCTACCAGACTGAGTACAGCATACACACCGATAAGAAATCTTTCAGTCGACAACTTTTTAAAATACAAAGCCGAGCAGAGACATATAAACACAGAGATAAGCGACACAGGATTTTCAAGCGAAATCACGATTTATTGAACGGGTCAGAGACATATAAACACAGAGATAAGCGACACTGGATTTTCAAGCGAAATCACGATTTATTGAACCGGTATAGCCAAAAAATCGATAACATTGCAAAATATGAACCGTGTATTGCAAGCGCTTTATAGAAAATTAAAAGCGTCGGATGACCACGATTATTCACTAGGAATACTTGTTTTACTTCGTAGGTTGTATACAATTAATACCCTGAATTCTAAGGGAAGTCTTATTTGTCCCACAAAAAATACTAGATATATATGTCTGTTGTCCCGTCAATATTTATTTACTTATCTTTTGTAGTTTAGTAATGGTATACGAGAACAAATACACCATAACTTGTAAACATTCAACGTTATGTTTAGGGACCGCAGAGACATATAAACACAGCTTCTACTTGTTTATGCCCATTTCGTTGATTGTGGGGCAGTATAATTTGAAGTTGACAGACAGAGAGTATGTGTTTTCACATATTTACATGATTGTGACCAACTACCCCCATACTTTGTTTTATTGTTTGAGATAAATTTGTTAATTAGAAGTTGACAAAGAGTAAATGTGTTCACACCTTTCCATTATAAAAGGGCCCATTGCTTGTGAAAAATGTTTCACAGTTATTACCTAATTAGCAAATTAGGGATCAATACATTTCTTACATCTGTGGAATTTTAATTACCTCTCATTTGGAGTATAACTCTTCTCGGATAAACATACAAAAGATTGTAAATGATGGCAAAGTACAAACAAGGAGACTATTTCTCGTGGGATAATGAAAATAACTTATGTTTCACATACATATCAATTTATTTCCATTGATCACTCTGACAACATTGCAAGGAATTCTGCTTTATATAACAATATAATACAAGTTAATCCATTTAATGAATGTCCCAACAACTGGTTTATGAATAATTTTTTAGATATATGTTAAAACAATGAATAATATCGGATACAAGACCAACTTAAAACACGTAGTTTGCAAATTGTTTGGGATAAATTCATAAAGCTTATATCAATTTGTTAATTTCTCGATGGTGTTTTTTTTTATCAATAACGACATCTTCATCGGCTCTGTAACGTAATTGAGTAAATTTGATGTTTTCCCTGTTTCTGTAGAGATCTTTTTTTTTTTCAACATATTTTTCGGGGGGACGATTCTTCTCCTTTTTTGGGGCTCTAGTCTTAGTCTGAAAATATAATTTACAATTAAATATTTCATATTTTAAAGTCATCTGCCACTAATAATATGTGTTCGAATTGTGCAATACTGTCTTAACCCTTTCTTATCCCTTTCCCAGATGCAAAAAAAAAAAAATTTGCAGCATATGGCTTTGAACACATTAAGAAAACCTCAATACATGAAGGTTCAATTACTGAAATAATAATTTGAAAACTTGTTGCAAAAAGAGATAATGCTTGTTTTCAAAAGTTGTTTGCTGCAGATTAAGGGAAACATTAAAAGAAGACATTTTGATTTATGCGCTTTACCGTTTTGGCAAGAAAGTGTTAAATCAATTGTCAATTAGAGTGGTTAAGTGTAAAGGGTTTTTAAAAAAAAGTTGAAAGTTAACATCAAAAGCAGTAAACTTTGACTCCTTTGAACTGAAATTTAATTGAAAGATACTGGTGTTATTGTCTACATGTCAAATCAAACATCACATCTGGTACTATCGTCGGAATGTCTCCACCTGACACCTGGTTACCATCTGGAAACAAGTTGTATCAATTAAACCGTATCATATTATAATGAACAATTTGTCCTTTAGCCACAATTTCTTCAACTCTTTTATATTATTATACTTTTATTTACAGAGATTTTTTATGTTTTAGCTACTCTGGAAACATTCAACATTAAAAAGAAGAATGCATGATAAGTAAATCACTGATTTATGTAATTCACCAAACCAGGACACTTATCAATAAGTTAGATATATCTTAGGAATTATATTGTCATAGAAGAGCTGAAACTATTTCTATCCCACTAATTTATTAACATGTCTTTTCACATCAAAACAAAACTGTCGCTCACAAAATTTAAATTTAGAAAAGGAGGCGCTCTCAAAAACAGAGCATTTGATAAGGAATATCAGAGAAATCTTAGTCCTATGTTCCCCATTATAAATTTGAAAATGTGTACACCGTTTCAAAGATATAAGTCTTCCTGACAAGACGGCTTAATTCAAATTTACTCATTTTGGCTATATTTAAAAAGGAGGCGCTCTCAAAAACAGTGCATTTGATAAAGGATCTTAGTCATAACACCAATGTTTCGCATTATCAATTTAAAAAAAATTGTACACCGTTTCAAAGATATGTCTTCCTGACAAGACGGATTAATTCAAATTGACAAGAAACAATTAAAATCATTCATTTTGACCAATTTAAAAAAGGAGGCGCTCTCAAAAATAGTGCATTTGATAAGTAAAATCAGAGAAATCTTAGTCATAACACCTATGTTTCGCATTATCAATTAAACAAAATTGTATACCGTTTCAAAGATATAAGTCTTTCTGACAAGACGGAATAATTCAAATTGACAAAAAACAATTGAAATAGCTCATTTTGCCCAATTTTAAAAAAAGAGACGCTCTCAAAAACAGGGCATTTTTGATAAGTAAAATCAGAGAAATCTTAGTCATAACATCTATGTTTCGCATTATCAATTTAAAAGACTTGTACACCGTTTCAAAGATATAAGTCTTCCTGACAAGATGGATTAATTCAAATTGACAAGAAACAATTGAAATCACTCATTTTGACCAATTTAAAAAAGGGGGCGCTCTCAAAAACAGTGCATTTGATAAGTAAAATCAGAGAAATTTTAGTCATAACATCTATGTTTCGCATTATCAATTTAAACAAAATTGTACACCGTTTCAAAGATATAAGTCTTCCTGACAAGAAGGAATAATTCACTTACGAACAGGGCATTTGATAAGTAAAATCAGAGAAATCTTAGTTCTAACCTTAGAATCCTATGGCCTGCATTATCAATTTGAACAAAAGTTGCACACCGTTGAAAGATATAAATCTTCCCGACAAGACGAAATGTTTTAAATTGACACAGAATAATTGAGAAATGTAATTTATTAACATGTCTTTTTGATAAATGATAAACAAAATCAACCATCAAAAGATCAGTCCGTTCTGCATGATGTAATTATGATACGCAAATAATAATTATCGAAGTAAACCATGTTACATGGTTAACTCTTTCACATGTACAAACAATCTGTTGTTTTTGTGTCCCATGAATACAATCATTCCATTGATTAGTTGTTTTTATGTCCCGTGAATATGAACACTCCATTGGTTAGTTGTTTTTATGTCCCATGAATACAATCATTCCATTGATTAGTTGTTTTTATGTCCAATGAATACAATCATTCCATTGATTAGTTGTTTTTATGTCCCATGGATACAATCATTCTATTGGTTAGTTGTTTTAATGTCCCATGAATACGAATGTTCCATTGGTTAGTTGTTTTTATGTCCCATGAATACAATCATTCCATTGATTAGTTGTTTGTATGTCCCATGAATACAATCATTCCATTGGTTAGTTGTTTTTATGTCCCATGAATACGAATGTTCCATTGGTTAGTTGTTTTTATGTCCCATGAATATGAACATTCAACTGTTTAGTTGATTTTATGTCCCATGAATATGAACATTCCATTGGTTGGTTGTTTTTATGTCCCATGGATACGAACATTCCATTGGTTAGTTGTTTTTATGTCCCATGAATACAAACATTTCATTGGTTAGTTGTTTTTATGTCCCATGAATATGAACATTCCATTGGTTAGTTGTTTTTATGTCCCATGGATACAAACATTCCATTGGTTAGTTGTTTTAATGTCCCATGAATACGAATGTTCCATTGGTTAGTTGTTTTTATGTCCCATGAATACAATCATTCCATTGATTAGTTGTTTGTATGTCCCATGAATACAATCATTCCATTGGTTAGTTGTTTTTATGTCCCATGAATACGAATGTTCCATTGGTTAGTTGTTTTTATGTCCCATGAATATGAACATTCCATTGGTTGGTTGTTTTTATGTCCCATGGATACGAACATTCCATTGGTTAGTTGTTTTTATGTCCCATGAATACAAACATTTCATTGGTTAGTTGTTTTTATGTCCCATGAATATGAACATTCCATTGGTTAGTTGTTTTTATGTCCCATGAATACGAACATTCAATTGGTTAGTTGTTTTTATGTCCCATGAATATGAACATTCCATTGGTTAGTTGTTTTTATGTCCCATGAATATGACCATTCCATTGGTTAGTTGTTTTTATGTCCCATGAATATGAACATTCCATTGGTTAGTTGTTTTTATGTCCCATGGATACGAACATTCCATTGGTTAGTTGTTTTTATGTCCCATGAATACGAACATTCAATTGGTTAGTTGTTTTTATGTCCCATGAATATGACCATTCCATTGGTTAGTTGTTTTTATGTCCCATGGATATGAACATTCCATTGGTTAATTGTTTTTATGTCCCATGAATATGTACATTCCATTAGTTAGTTGTGTTTATGTCCCATGAATAACAATTAATGAAATGTGTACACATTTATCCTAAATAATAGTTTTCATTCATATAATTTCAATGTATATCAATCTTATTCATACGAATCACAAGGTCAATATCCTGGTATTGCTTAAAGGGAGGTAATTTGAAGTATACAACAGTCTTCAAAGGGATAAATACGTTAAATGTTCTTTTTTCTTATTTCTACATGTACAACGAAAAATTGCAGCTTCTCTTTGACGCTTTGCGTCTATCATTCGTCTCGTTTCCTTACTGATATATTATGATCGTAAGAAACAACAACAAAAACATGTCACTATTAAAATAGAACAGATATGAATATAGATTTGTACAGTTTTGTAGCATTTTTATGGTTAAAGGGACATAACTCAAGACTCACCAAATGTTTTGAAGATACACCAGTTATCTCTTTTAGATAATTTTTACATGTTAAAACTCGATCTCCTGATCTCATCGTGGTGTTGAAAAACTACTTCGAAACATCAACCTTAACCAAGTTACAGATCCCGACGTAGTCTCAAGGAATCTATAAACCAAGACTCAAGTTCCATGTGACTTAAAATCGCACGCACTCTGAATGGAATCTCATTAAAACTAGACTTGCAGTAGTAACCACTCGTTCAGATCGGATGACTGACTGATGCAGACTGTTTCAAATTAACATTTGCGTCAACCAATCAAACTGTCTCCCTCAAAATCTTTAGGTATCAACAAGGAAGATTGAAATTTATGAAAATGAGCTTTTGAACTGACACAAGCGGCGGCGATTGTCGAGTGTTCTATTAAATGAACACTTCAATCAAAATAACATGTTATTCTAGGTGTCTGTATAAATGGTAAAGGTCAAATCAAGACAACTTTTAATACGGTGTCGTAAGATCCAATATACGTCCAGTATTTTGGTCTGGTTTGATTGAGATTGCTCAGGGTGGTGACTTCGCATGATCTGTTTAACTGTATTTCAGAAATAT
Organism: Serripes groenlandicus; assembly: GCA_031761405.1. Classification (NCBI taxonomy): domain Eukaryota; kingdom Metazoa; phylum Mollusca; class Bivalvia; order Cardiida; family Cardiidae; genus Serripes; species Serripes groenlandicus. The sequence goes on from JASEVX010000002.1 coordinate 702,837, forward strand.
CATTGTGTTTTATGAGTAATTTACTATTAACACCGGTTTTGTTTATCCTGTTTACGAATGCATCAGTCGTAATGATACCCACGCAACTCTAGCCCTGAACATCACGGATGGAAGCCAATACTACCATTTGAAAGTATTTGGTATGACCTGACCGGGGATTGAATCGTTGTCTCCCGCTCCCATGGTGAACACTCTTACCACTTCACGACGAAAACGGTCAAGAAAAAGAGCCAAATTTTATACCAGTCAATTACAGACCTGTTTCCAAACTTCCATGTGCAGCAAGGACCTGGGAAATAATGTTCACAGCCACATAATTAGCCACGTGGCATATCAAGGGCTGCTGTCAAATGCCCAACACGGTTTAGAAAACGCCGTTTGATTGAAAGCCAGTTCTTTCTGACAGTCAGATAACGACCTAGCACAAATCACACATGTATGAGTCCAGGTATACTGAAGTCCCATGCAAGCTACTTAATTCGGGTGAAACTATAGTACTATGACATCATGCTCAGGCTAAACCGGACAGACACGTATCGCCTCCTGTTGATTTATTTTCTGTTTCAGGAATTATTACTCTACTATACCTCTATCCCCCTGAGACGGAATGTGTCGGCCCGGATTAGCCTGAACGAAAACATAATGTTGGTTTTCTTTTCGGATCGGCTCATTTGTACTTGTATGTGTGGTTTGGGAATAGAACTGGTAGAAATGCATATTCAAATCATCATTGTAAAATACGCGAGTGTTTCTGTAATGGAACAATATCTTATAATTTGATAAAAATATCATATCAGGATAACCGACATCACTGGCTTAATATAAATAAGAGGCGGTCAGAGCCGGCGTCGCTACGCATTTGCTCGCCAAATGGCTATATAGCCGAGTGCGAGGGTAAAAAACCCAAGAGAACGAACGAACGCGTCGCGAAATAAAATAACAAGTCATACAGTTGAAAGAAAGAGTTATTATTATAAAAGCTATTAACACAATAACAAGGGATGTCAACGGTTACCGATATTAATAACATACGGTTAATCAATACACCGGTTAACCATTGACATCAGTAATAGTGGTAATTGAAAACATTGAGGAAACCCAAGGTATATCAACTCAAGTGAGATACATTATGTGCGGGCAAAGGAGCATTTATAAGTCATGACAATATTCATTTTGTCTTAGGCTAAATGATTCTATTTGTATCACCTTGTAGTAGCTAAGACTTGTTTATTAATTGTTTTCTTGATTTACATGGGTTATTTTTAGGGAACTAATAAAATCTATGTAAACTATTAGTCTTGAGTTTAGTTGTTAAAACGAACTAACTAAAAATACAAACTATGAAGAAATGTCGTAACGTATTAATCCTTTCAGCGCCAATGGCAATATTTAGTTATGGGAAAATAATTCACATTCATGTGAGTCTGCACGTAACGAGCTGTCTTAACTCAGCACTTACATTGTTTGCTTTTAAGTTATCAAAATATCCCAAAAACTCTTATTACATGAGTCTCCTGATTTTGAAAATGGAAGTGTCTAATTAGAGAAATTCGGCCCTGAAAGATTAAATAGTGAATAGAGAATTCCTCAAAATTAACCATGTAGACAGGCACATTTGAGCCGTCCCTTGAGTAAACCAACATTGTGGACACTGCGTTAAGTATCCACCCGCGTCAGCCTAAGCAGGCTAACCCGGACAGACACTGTTCGCGTCCTGTGGATTTTCTGTTTCAAGAATCATTACGTTATACCTCTATCCCCCTGAGACGGAATGTGTCGGTCAGGATCAGTATGCGCGGACTGTGCAGGCTGATCTTGGTCGAAACATTAGGCAGAGTCCACAATGTTGGATTTCTCGTGGGACGGCTCAATTTTGTTGTTTACAATTGATAAAAAAAAAATGTTTGTAAATTTGATCAACTTGTTCACTTGTTCTTTTTGTAGGTTAACAATCAATATCAAATCAATTCGTCAGTGTGGCTCAAAATCAACCTGCCTAGACGATTTTAAAGTCGTCCGCAACATGTGTGTTGTATGTGGGAAAGAGTTAAGTTAATATATTAAATCGTGTCTCTGCTGCCAATGAGATATATCTCCTTTTAAGTTACTATTTTATAACTTGCATATCTACAATGTATATTTAGGCTGTATGACGACAAAAGGGGGTATCTTGCCTCTTTTCACATGCATACTAATGATACGCATAGTGACGCATCTGTTCCCACAATATTTCCAACTATTCCATAATCATGTATTTACGTTTAAAAGATTTCTAAAGTTTGTATAAAGATGTCTTCAAAGACGACTGTTTGTAGTTTCGTTGTACTTGGGAAACGGCTAAACTGGATTCGTAGCCGCTGGGGTCGTAAAATTCGGTACATTTGCCGTTAATTTACTGCTGTTCAATAGTTGTTGTTCGTACAGATGTTTCTGTAACAGTATCTGCTCCTGTAGATGCAGATTCTGAAGTTGCAGTTCCTGGGCACTAGCGATCTGGACAGGAGGTGGGACTGTAGCCGTGTTTCCAAACTGTGTACCATACTGGTACTCGGCCGGGATGACAATCGTGTTGTTGATGCCGACTTGACGATCCTTGATGCAGTTAGCGCCGAGAATGGGACCAGCTGTACACCCCAAGGTCAAGGTTACAGTGATAGCGAACAAGACCAGACAATTCCACGTTATCACGATCATTCCCAGTAATACATTTGTGTATGGAGAACTGTCTGGGATATTAACGGAGATGGTATACATGGTATTCGCAATGACGACGATGACTTCTAGGAACATCATAAATATCCCAAGACCGATCTGCAGATAGAGTGTAGAAAGATCAAAGATATAGGCCTACAAATAAATTTACAAATATAATTGGTTGAATTATCGACAATATATTATTTTTGTAAAGCTGCCACCATTAATGCTGCGAAAACATACCAACAACAACAACGACGACGACGACGACGAACTGTTATCCTTATGAAAACATACTCACGCTACATCCACTTTTCCTGGTGTTAGACGGATCTGTCACAACTCGATTACCATACTCATAGGCCAGATAGCACAGAACCGCCTGAATCACCGTCTGAAAAACACATACACATACTAAACACACTAAAACACCGAGAATTACTGAATGGCCTGCACATACCCTATATTGAGTAGACTAGAAAATGACAAGACCGAACCCTGGATGTTAAGTCTGTAGCGACGTGGGCTATTAATCCAGTTTTCTTTAGTTCGAACCCCAGCTTGGCAAACTTTTTTCTCCGATTTCTGATAAGGTCAAGAATTCAAGCGTCATTCCTTTTTCACCAATGGATAATATTCTGTGTTAAAAAGATATCAGCATCCTCAATTTCATCAGCATCATTATCATCATCAACATCATTATCATCATCAACACCATCAGTATCATCATCATCATCATCATTACCATCATCATCATCATCTTCAATATTATCATCGTCGTCGTCATCAATTTCTTCATCATCATCATCATCATCATCATCATCGCGTTTATCACACGTTTTAGAGACGTTCTTTTAAAAAAAAAACACGAAGGTCGGTTTTTATCAGACGTCGGTCAAATGTATCAGATGATACTCACCATGATCGCAAGCGTATAGTTAAGTCCTGGTTCAATTTGGGACTCGGATGTGGTGGCTAGACTGACCGTTGGCCATGCGAGCTGTCCTATCCCGATGAACACTCGGAAGTAACACATGACCAGGTATCTCCTGGCCGCACCGCCAACTGATAAGACACCTGAATGATACATTTAAACGTTAAAGCCAAGTCACGTGACGACCGATCATCAGGATTTTGCAACCAGGCAAGATACAGACCGGCCTGCGCAGTCTGAACAGACTTAAGTCACAGAATAATTATGACAAAAATTAAAGTTATATTTTATCCTTTGAAGCATTTCAGTAATATTGTGCTATCAAGTTTTATTTCACCTCCCACTAGAAACTGGCCTTTTCATTGGACAAGAGAAGTCACGTGGTGACCCACTATTTTTCTATAGTGGGTCAGTAAATTTCTATAGTGGGTCAGTAGTCGACAAAATGGCCGCCATTCATCCATTCTTTCTTTAAAATCACCTTTTTCTATCCCAAAATGACGTAAATCACTAACAATATTACAACTGTAAATTGTGTGTTTAAGGAATGGAGAGCCTTTTTTTTCGTTTTTATGGGGGTATGAACAAAAAAACCTGATCACTCTCTATGAAATCGCGAAGCAAAAGTGATGAACACAAAAAAAACTAAAATGTATGAAAATGAACACAATATTTTTTCCGTAGAGGGTTAGTAACAGACTAAATAACTGATTTATTTCATCAACCACCTTTCATGACCAAGTTTCATTTCATTATTAAAGTGGGTTTTAATATTAGGAATTTTAAAAATATTGGGACCGAATACTAGGAAAATGACGTCACGTCAGCGGTTTTTGACGTCATAACGCTAGTCATTTGGCGCCAAAACCCGTAAATTCCTTCTAGACATATTGTAAACGTTAATGTAAATGAAACAATATCAATTTTATTTGCTCATGAAAGGTGGTCGATGAAATAAATCAATTATTGGGTTTGTTACTGACCCACTACGGAAATATAGGGGGTCTGTAGGATTAATAGGGGGACTCGGCTATCGCCTCGCCCCCTATTAATCCTACAGACCCCCTATATTTCCGTAGTGGGTCAGTAACAAACCCAATAACTAATAATATTGATAACGACAAAGTGTTACATATAATCTTGAACCCATTCCTGAAAAGGATCTGTCTTCTGAAATCATCGAAGCAGCAGTCCTGATTGCACATAAGGGCAATCAAGTTCTAAAACTATAAAACTCTGAAAATCTTCTCAGTGCTCAGAAATGAACTCAATGCTCCAAATAAGGATTCTGATTGGTCAATTAAGAAATCGAATTTGCTTCTGACCAATCAGATACTTGAGCACAAATTCTGAGCACGCATTTTTTTCTATGATTTTATTACACGTTTGCCTTTTATTATACCCATTTAATCTTTTCACACAAACAACAAATCTGCGGCAAACGACTTTGAAATCATCTGGTCAAAACCACGGAAAATCTCAACAAACTATAACGCAACGACGGAAAATGTGTCCTTTTTAACCATGTCCCACATGCAACAAATCTGACAACTTTGAAAACATGCTGGTGGTGTATGCTGTTGAAATGAATTGAAATTTATACCTATATTTACTGATGGAGGGTTTTAAATCTTTAATTTTCTTGGTTTAAATATATTGAGAAATCAACATTAATTTACGAATTTATAATGCCCCCCCCCCCCCCCCCCCCCCTCGCCCGCTACCCCCTCCTCATCCCGAACACATCCACACACAAATAAAACACAAAATAACAAAATAAACAGAAAAGGGTTAACCCTTTCGTTGCCAAGGCAATTCCTGGTTTTTTTGGCAAACAATGCATATTCAGGTTAGAGAGCTCGTAACGACCCTTTTTAAGGTCCGTGAAGTTAAGTTGACGTGTGACAAATTGACGAGTGACGAACTGTAACATTTTTTCTAAAAAGTTTAATTCTTTCTTTAAGATAATGTATTTAGATGTATTAAATACAAATTAGGCCCCATTTCATGTTTCATGGCGATCAGTCAATCAGAAGAGCTTCGTCAAGTTTGTCAATTCGTCAACTCGTCAATTTAGTTGACGAAATTGGAGAAAAAATTATTTTTCTGAAAACTTTATTTCTTTCCATTAGATCATGTATCTGGACGTATTGGATGCAAAGTATGCCCTATTTCATGTTTCATGGCCATCAGTCATTCAGAAGAGCTTCGTTAAGTTCGTCAATCCGTCAACTTGTCAATAAAGTTGACGAAAAAAATATTTTTCTAAAAACGTTATTTCTTTCCTTTAGATAAGTATCTGGACGTATTGGATTCAAATTAGGCCCTATTTCATGTTTCATGGCCATCAGTCACTCGGAAGAGCTTCGTCAAGTTCGTCAATTCGTCAACTTGTTAATAAAGTTGACGAAATTGACAAAAAAAAATATTTTTCTAAAAACGTTATTTCTTTTCTTTAGATAAGTATCTGGACGTATTGGATTCAAATTAGGCCCTATTTCATGTTTCATGGCCATCAGTCAATCAGAAGAGCTTCTTCAAGTTCGTCAATTCGTCAACTTGTCAATAAAGTTGACGAAATTGACGAAAAAAATATTTTTCTTAAAACTTTATTTCTTTCCTTTAGATAAGTATCTAGACGTATTGAATGCAAAATAGGCCCTATTTCATGGCGATTAGTCAATCAGAAGAGCTTCGTCAAATCGTCAACTTGTCAATAATGTTGACGAAATTGACCAACAAATTATTTTTCTAAAAACTTTATTTCTTTCCTTTAGATAAGTATCTGGACGTATTGAATGCAAATTAGGCCCTATTTCAAAATTCATGACCATCAGTCATTCACAAGAGCTTCTTCAAGTTCGTCAATTCGCCAACTCGTCAATTTCGTCAATAATATTGACGAGTTGACGAATTGACGAATTTGAAGAAGCTCTTCTGAATGACTGATGGCCATGAATTTTGAAACTCGTCAATTTAGTTGACGAAATTGACGAAAAAAATATTTTTCTGAAAACTTTATTTAGATAAGTATCTGGACGTATTGAATGCAATTTATGCCCTATTTCAGGTTTCATGGCGATCAGCCAATCAGAAGAGCTTCTTCAAATTCGTCAATTCGTCAACTTTGTTGACAAATTGACGAAAACATTATTTTTCTAAAAATCTTCATTTCTGTCTTTTAGATATTGAATGGAAATTAGGCCATATTTGAAATTGCATGGCCATCATTCATTCAGAAGAGCTTCGCCAAGTTCGTCAATTTGTCAATTTAGTTAACGAAATTGACGAACAAAATATTTTTCTAAAAACTTTGTTTCTGTCTTTTATATAATGTATCTGGACGTATTAAATGCAAATTAGACTCTATTTCAAATTTTATGGCCATCAGCCATACAGAAAAAAATCAGTCAATTCGTCAACTCGTCAATTTTGTTGACGAATTGACGGAAAAAAATATGATTGTGTTTTCTGAGTCCTATGATTAAAACTAACTCTTGTGATGAAGAATCTAGTAGAAACTGGAGAGACAATCCCTTGTTTATTATATTTTGGATGCTCCTTTCTTTATATTGTTATTACAATATAAATAAGACCAGTTATCAGAATAGCTATATACCTCAGCGAGCTTAATCCATGCCGCAACATCCCTTTGTAACTTTGTTTGTTGATTGTATTGCAACTAAATTACTCTTAAGTAGTGGTAACAAATTGAAATTTATATTTGTTCAAATGGAGGGGTTGGGTTCTCTTTGCCAAACTTCACGTTTTTGTACATCTTGGTTACAGCAAAAGGACGGACCTTTATGTTCTCTTTACTAGCAGTAAACAACATTTGATATGTCAACCTTATTACAATGGGTTCACTAATGAAAACAATACCAATTTCGTCTACACTGCACGGATTTGAGCTATTGTATTCTATGTCTTCTTTAGATATCCAGAACGTTGCAAACTTTGGTAATTATTATGGTAAACAATCACAGCATTTGCACTGTAGAACACGTACAGATAAGGTATTTAGTCTGTTAGGTCGGTACAACATACAATGTGAAATTGACAAACGCAAAACAGATTTCCTTCAAACACTGTAAAATCCCTACGAATTGTCTCACTAACCAGATGTTCACTTATCGTCTAAATTGGTTTAAAGCAATTCAATGTACTCGACTAAAATGTTTTATTTCATAAACTTTCAATTTATTGCAAACATATGGTTTAACTGCATACATTGTATGTGCACTCGTATCAGTATATGAGATGCAACGTAGCTGAACTTAACTAAATGCATGTGTTGATAATAGCTTACCACCAAAGAAACGCTTGACCGAAACGACGAGAAAAGCGTTCATAAGGAAGGGTGTGCAAAACACGTGCAGAAATATACCCACATCAACATATCTCAACAATTAATATATACAATATTACAAAGGCACAAAAACAAACAAAACAAACATGACATAAAATAAAACTGACAGTATTTATTTAACCCGGTACAAAGTACTTGCAACTATTCCATACGTTATGTAGAAATAGTACCACATGTTTGTAAAACATATCATAATGTTTAAGCAGTACGCTGTTCAAGTTCGGATTCAAACCGAATAGAGCTTCAACATACTCCTTAACATTCAAAGAATCTAGCATATTGAAAGTACTACTACCAAATTTGACATAAGTTATTTGTTGAAAGGAATACATAAAAACAGTTAATCAAAATATGCTCAGTCAAACTTGTTTTAATATCACTATTTCCACTCCGTAAGCAATGGGAGAAATCAGTGCATGCCGTGTATGCAATTATTTGGGCAATAGAAAAACAAGCACGTAGCATATTCGGATTACGTTTAGCGTAGTCCCACACTGGATTAGCAGAGAACTGATACTGTAGTTTTCTGTATAAGACAAACTGTCCCGAAGACGTTCTAACATTCCATTCTTCTATATAGTAGTTACGAACCTTTGTATTAATACAATGTTTCCAAAAATATCTACTAGGAAAATCGCGCAATCGGAAGACCCAAACTTAAACAAACTAAGACGTAACGAAAACAAACGTTTGGCTGTGCAGTCCCTTTCTAATCGACACACTATGCAGAAAGCTATTAGTTAGAACCTGTGTATGAAGAGATTCAACTGAAGAAAAATATGCTGTGAGTTTTGTCAACGTAATATTTCTTGAAAAACATCAGGGCTCATTTTCATGCATGGTTTGCTTTACGGGTCTGTTCACCAGTTCGTGTGTAAGTGATAATTCCATACGTGAGTGCGCCTCAAAATATTTTTCCCAATGCAGAATGTCATCAACTAGAACCTGTATATGTCGAAGTCCAAAATCAGGACCGATTTTCATATAATATATTCAGTTATCTTCCGTTCACCAGTATGAGTGTATATATGATAATTTCATGCGTGGACTAGCACCAGAATACATTTACCTCTTACAGAAAGCCATCTCAACTAAAACCTAGGTACATGTATTTATCTTTTCAACTGAACAAGAATGTGCTGTGATGTTTGTCAACATTTATTTTGGTGCGTTTTATACGTTGCAAACATCAGGGCTCATTGTATGTTATTCATATGGTCAAATTCAAATGACAACCATTTGACGAACTTGATGAAGCTCTTTTAAATACGTTTAGATTCAGTTTCTAAAGAAAAAAACAGAAATAAAGTTTTTAGAAAAATATTTTTTTCGTCAATTCGTCAACAAAATTGACGTGTTGACGAATAGACTAACTTGATGTAGCTCTTCTGAATGAGTGATGGCCGGGAGAATTGCAATAGGGTCTAATTTGCATTCAATACGTTCAGATTCAGTATCTGAAAGACAGAAATAAAGTTTTTAGAAAAATATTTTGTTCGTCAATTCGTCAACAAAATTGACGTGTTTACGAATTGACGTAGCCCTTCTGAATGACTGATGGCCATGAAATTTAAAAAAGGGCTTTAGTTGCATTCAGTACGTCCAGATACTTATCTAATGGATAGATATAAAGTTTTTAGATTTTTTTTTTCCCGTCAATTTCGTCAACTGTATTGATAAGTTGACGAACTTGACGAAGCTCTTGTGATTGACTGATCGCCATGAAACATGAAATAGGGCCTAATTTGCATCCAATACGTCCAGATACATTATCTAAAGGAAAGCAATAAAGTTTTTAGAAAATAATTCTTTCGTCAATTTCGTCAACTAAATTGACGAGTGACGAATTGACGAACTTGACGAAGCTCTTCTGATTGACTGATCGCCACAAAACATGAAATAGGGTCTAATTTGAATTCAATACGTCCAGATACATTATCTAAAGGAAAGAAATAAAGTTTTAAGAAAAATATTTTTTTCGTCAATTTCGTCAACTAAATTAGATGACCCTCAATGTGGAAAATAACACCAATTCTTACCTTGAGGCATTTTCCGTTGCTATATGACGAACACTCTATATAGATATTCTTCAATGTTTTTTCTCTCTCTCTTGATTAGAATAACGAAGCTGAAAATGCATACATTTATTTATCTGTGAAAATTGTGAGTTATTGAAATTATCGAAGACTGCAATACAATGAAATAAAGAAAGCAAATATAAAAATGTATACATTTAAATATGATCAGTATCGTCACGTTCAATCACATTGCTTATTGTCACTGATATATTATCTAAACAATTAGTTAATAAATTATTTTATTTTTGCTTCTCGTAAAATGAATAACTTATTTTATTTTTGCTTCTCGTAAAATCATAACCTTTTAGTAATTGTACATACTTGTTTTTTATTTACTATAGGCATATTTGCCTGAATGTTATAAAGTATTTTGTAAATTTAGCATACATCGATGTACAACTCGAACACGTCGATAACTCGAAGTAATTTATGGATCCCTGTCGACTTCCTTCGAGTTATCGAGAGTCTACTGTAAATGAAATGTGAATTAAACTTGATTTGTGGCGCACGTAATATATATGGAAATAAAACTTAGACTTTTAAAATAGATAACAGAAAGAAATACTAGTAAAATGGAAGAAGAAGAAAAAAAATACAAGGGAAAAAAAGAACAGGAAACAGATGAAAGAAGAAGGAGTGAAAATGTAAATTAAATAAATAAGACTCCTAATAAAGTAATAAAGTAAAAGCGAGTAAATACTAGTAAGTAGTAAGTGCAATTTCACCAATGTGTTTAAATTCTCCAATGATATCTACGTTCTTGATCGAACCGTATTGAATCAACGTGCAGAATTATATTGTATAACCCCCCCCCCCCCCCCCCCCCCCTCATCTCACACACACACACACACACACACACATACACGCGCGCAATCTTTCCCTTTGTGTTGATGATTTGTAAAGAAAAACAAATGTTCTTATCTGCATGTTCGACGATTTTAGTATTAAGTATTTTAAACACTCTCCCACATACAACAAATCTGCAGTAGACGATTTCTGAAACATGCAAAATCTCTCTATACACGAAAGTACACTTATTGAATTATTTAATATATATTTTAAAAACAAATGCAAATGGCGAAATAGCTCATGATGAGCAATTTTTTCCTTTAGCCACAATGTTTTCAAAAGACCTGTGCTGCATATGCGTCAAAATAAGTCTGTACGGGGGAAAGGATTAAACCTTTAACAGTTAGAAGCGAACGTGTGTGGAGCATGTATAACCAGTTTAGCGCAAGATCAGCCGACGCTGTCTCACCAGGTTCTTCACTGATGGCTACTCAAATCAATATTGTTATCTTGATATTCCAAGAAAAGCCCTTAGACTCTACCAAATGCAAAGCTGGACAAGTCCGTTTTGATGATTCACCACCGAAAGGGTAAAACAAAACCTATTCACCAAGCCTGAGTACAGCATACACACTGATAAGACGCCTTTCAGTCGAACCCTTTTTAAAACACAAAGCCGAGCCCTTGCTCTTACTTTCCGACGTTTGACAACATTCACTGAGACGGTCTTTCGTCTTTAACCATATAGACTAATTGACCATTAGTCAAAGACGAATGACGCCTGTCTCATGTAATGTTGGGCAAATAGTATATGTGTAAAAAGCTAGATGCTTGGAAAAATTCTTGTGTGGAGTTCTGGTGTGAGAAAGTCAGGAAACAAATTGGTAGGTGAAAATGACTGAACAATTGTTGAAACGTGCGTTAAACCCTTAACAATAAATCAGTCAACGAAAACATGGAGAGGAAATTGCACGAAACGACCGTTCTTTCCACTTCCCAAAATGTATTTTACTCTTTATCAAAAGCTAACGCCCAATTTTCCAATTGTAAACGTATCTTTCCTCTGATGTAAACAAAGCAAAAGGCATTTAAACGCTTTCTAACATATATTAAATCTGCAGCGGATGACTTTGACATCATTTAGACATACATGTATTCTAGTCAAAAATATACAATTTCTTGTGAAATGCCATATCTTAATTCCGAGTTACCTAATATGACTGATAAGTGTTAGGTTATTACACTAACAATTGTTAGCTGCGAACATAAAATATGAAAGTTCAGTCTGGTGAGCTGACAGACCATTCAGGTAAACTAACTACCATCTAAACACAATTAGAATACAGACCTCGTAAACTAAAGTTTTCAATCTATGTATGTAATAGTTTATCACATAACAACGCTTTTACCCATAACGTTTTTCTTTATATGTAACGTGTGTAATATAACATGAACGAAACGTGTATAATAATAATAATAATAATAATAAAATCTTTATTAACGAAGGTTGCACATTAAGTAATATAACAAATGAATTGCATATGACTTATCTGCCATGTGGCCTTCAAATAGAAACTACATTTCAATTTGAATAAGGTGAATGTTAGTATGATACTATGATACAATGTACTTAAGATGGTGAATGATAGATGAGAACATGAAATGATATTTGTATCCGGTAAACACAAACGTCACGATAGATTGACGAGGTAAATGGACTATTATCGGTCATAAAATAAAACAAAAATATTGATTAGTTAAAAGTTTACAAAGTGTTACATGTTGGGACTATTTTCTGACCGCGAAAACCCAATTTTCTTTTTGTGTTTCGTCACATGTGAAAAAGAATCTAACATTCGTTGTCATTTCATAAAGTTTTATTAAACTCGTCCAAGAAATGTGTTATTAAGCTTGCCAACGGCTCGCTTAATAACACATTTCTTGAACTCGTTTAATTCAACTTTATATGAAATGACAACTCATGTCAGATCCTATATATAGACATATAAGAAAACCAGCCCCCACCTCTGATAAATTATTTACAAAACAAAACAAAATAAAATATTCTTTGTACAAATGTGAAAGAGGATCATCTAAGAAAAATTACTATAGACGTATTTAGAAATTGGTTCACTGGTTTACGAGAAGAAATTGTTTGTAGAAAAATGTGAAGGAGAGAATGACATACGACGGAGAGTAGTTACAATAGATTTTCGTGCTAAGATAACTAAATTGAAGTTTGATTTAGAAAGACAGAACAAAAAAACGTTGGAGATGGTGAACTGCTCAACGTGAGATGAGACATTTCTCTTTTTGTCCACCTGTGTTTCTAATTCCATCTGGGAACATATT